>SNQJ01S0024939.1:40346-71167 GCA_010110895.2 Picea sitchensis
TCGGTGACTTCTTTCTTTGGTTGATACACCCAGATCAAAGATGAGCTTGGAGTCGTTGGAGAGGTAGTGGACCCAGATTCTATGGTATGTTTTATCCACCAAGTTTCACTAGGCTGGATTTCTATCGAGCCGCCAAAGATTGAACATTATTGTTCAAAATTCAGAGTTCAGAAGTTCAGCCGGTCATAAAGACCAACTTTTTTCTCTTCACATTTCCATAAAAAATTGTAATAAGAGATGTTGCATGATGAACTTGTAAAAGGTCTTAGCCACCTTAGTCCTAAGCATGATTTATACTCTGGAGTGTTTTTTCACTTATTAATTATATTTTTCTGTTTCCAGGCAATTTATAATTTATGAGTTTTTTCACTCAATCCCTCCAGAGCCGGAGTATATGTCCATGGTTAGGCTTGAGCATAGATCTAAGCCTAGTGTCTAATGTATATTACCATGCTCAACATTCTCCTAGAGTCTTATGGAAATGTACTAAGTCTCCCTTAGGATTTTTTAATTTTTTCAGTTAATTAAAAAGTTGTCAGAATTCAGCAATTTTTAATTAAAAAATAAAGATGTATTAAAAAAGTGGTACTATGGGACTTAATATGCCATGGGGGTGCTCATTTTGGGACCTAGAGCACCCATATTACCTAAGTACCCACTTGGTTGAGTAAAATTAGTGATTTTAATCACTTAAAAATTAATTTTACTCCAAAAAAACCCCAAAAAAGTCAAATAAAATCATAAAAAATCAGCAAAAGCGAAAATCAAGGAAACATGTGGGGACATGTTTTGAGCAAATAAAGCCTCAAAAGGCAAGGTGGCAGTAAAAGGAGACAATATTGATTTGATTGAGACTGATTTGGTGAGTTGTTATCATGATTGAAGCATGTGCTTATTAGGAAGTGCGCCCCTCTTGGAGAGGTGGCGCACCCTTGAGTGGGCAGCCCATCTCTTGAGAGGTGGTGCCATCTCCCTCTCCTTTGAGCTCACACTTGTAAATAATTTGGGTTGTGGGACACTTGGCTACTACTTCCGAACACTTGGCTATCATTTATTCACACTTGGCTGCCCTCTCATGTACACTTGGTGCGCCCTCCCTCATGGGCATCTCCACCATTTTTCCTATTTAAGGAAGCATCCTCCCATTGCTAGAGTTAGTAAGAGCTGAGATAAGGATTGCTTTCATATTGTAATTTGTACTATCATTTTTTGTATTGGAATAAGAAAGGCTTTGGAGGCAACTTGGTGTGGATATCATGTGTTAATGCTCATTGTCATGTACCAATCTATGAGGTGAAATTGTTTTGATGCATTTATTTCAATTGTTTAAATTGTAGCTTTGATCTATTAAACTTGTTTTCTTCTTAGATGAATTATCTTTCTTTTAACAAGATTTACTAAGCCTGTTTGCATTTTAAATCTTGTTGATTCTCATATGTAATCAAAGAATTCATTTTTTCTTGCTTGATTAACATGCTTTCTAGATTTCATATGTAAATGATACTACTATTTGACGTTGTGTTTGTAAGTGTGTTGAAGCTTGTAGGGTCTCATACTTGAAGGGAAGTGGAGTTTGCTTACATCCTCTTCATCTTCAAGATTCAAAAGAGGACAATAGCCCCTCTTTCATGCCAAGAAGACTCCATCGCCCAAGGGTTCCAAGGCTACAATTGTTTCCTTCACTCTTTCTCAAAGAAAATCTAAAATTTTTGGTTACTAGTTGCTTACTTTGTCTTAGATATATATAAGATTTCAAAAGTCTTCGTATCTAAGCTGGTAAGTGAATTTAAAGTTAGATCTAGAGTTCATGTTTTAATTTTATCATCTTAAACTAGATCTAGCTCAAGAAACGTCAAATTTAGCAAGTAATTTACTTCGAAATTTTTAGAGGCTAAAGTTTGAGTTGTTTCAAAGAGATTTCAATTCCATATTTTGCAATTAGAGTGCCTTTATATTGCTGTTTTAAAACAGCAGAAAAAGACCCTAAGGAGACAAGCTCTTTAGCTTGCTCTTCTTAGTTCATTTTTTGCTCTTTTTATACTAGTATACTTAGTCAATTTTGGGGCTTTCCTACTAATAACCCAAGACATTTCCAAAGTGTTTTGGGGCATCTTTTTTTGTTGTTTGTTCATTGTTTTGTGCAGGTTGACGAACAGATAAGAGGAAATTATGTCTGTTTTGGGCGGATTAGGAGCATCTGGGACCCCCGAGAGCACCCCTTTACACAATAAACATTTGTAAAACATTGTAAAGACTTGTGACCCCCCTAATGAATGGTCACAAGTCACTTCCTTAAATATTTGTGCAAGTTATTTAATAAAATAAGTGGGGCTACAAGCTCTCACTCTTCATCCCCCCTAGGGGAACGATGTTTTTGGTGTTTGTCTCAATTTTGCAATTTTATCTTAGATTCAACTTTCATAACTAAAGATAAGCTAAAGTAATCTTTCAATTCATCACAAAGCACTGCAATATTCACTTAGATTAGATTTTATTTTGCAAAGAGAACGATATGTTTTGTATTAAAAAGTGTGGATAAATCCACTATAGTACAAAAAAAGGGCCATGAGAGACCTTCGAGAAATAGAAGCTTTAAAGCTTGGAAATGTTAATACAAAATTTTTGATCATTGAGTTTCCACCTTCCCTAGCTATATCGCATCTATTGTATTTCAAAGAATACAACCTATAGAAAAATGTATTTATATATAATGTAAAACAAAACATGACATTTGAATTTTACAAAAACCCAACTACCCGGTTCCATTTTGATCTTCGAATGTCCTTGCTGCTCCCAAATTGAATCTGGATAGGGCTCGTTGAGGTCCGAGATTTGGTTGACTATGGCTAAAATTACATTATTGGAGGCTCCTCGAGTGCTTGTTGGTGTACTAGGTTGTTGATGATTTATTTCCATCTGATCCAATCGACTTTGCATTATCTCCAAACTACAATGTTTCTCTTCAATTTGACTCCGCTGAGCATAAATTTCATCTTGCATCCTTTCAATTAGATGTTTGTGTTGAGAGAGGATCTTAAGTTCAAAGGTTGAAGTGGAGTTGAGCGCTCCCATCTAAATTCACATCCTTTGGCAGCCTACACACTATGCCTCAAGGTCCAACTGAACAGAACCAACTAGTAAACCCTTGATGCCCTGCAAGTGCATGATCTCTGGCACGCTTTGGTTCCTCTGGATATTTTCCATGTTGTTAGGGGGGATGAAATGATGCAGGGAATTTGGATTCTTCTGAATTGGGAGTATTTTGTTGGAAGGAGCAGGTTTCGGCAAAGGTCGCGGAGCGAAGACCTGGGTGAGGCAATGAAAATGCAGAGGGCGAGGCGGTGGATGTGACAAGGAATATCGAGGGGGAGCCTGAAGTCTCTGACAAGGAATTCTTTGAGATACAAACAACACTGGACAGACTATCCAATTCAGGGAGAGTGCATGATGAGAATGGCTTGTCAAAGACACATATTAAATTATCCCCAACAAGGACGGGCATTGAGATAGATCTCCCCATGTGACAAACAATGCCAAATTCGTGTCAAACAGATAAGTCACAAACTCTACTTGGTGTGTTATACTTGGAGCCTTCACATCTACGAGCCTAAGACTGAACCTAACGTCATCCTAACTAATCGTCTTCACGTCTGGCCTACTACACACTCGATCCATCTGCATTAGAGCCTTCAGCCTTTGATTAACCATGAGCTCAACTGAACGGATAAACTGACCACCCGAATCCATAATGAGGTCATTGTACCATATGTTGTTAACCCAGACTGTCCTTAGTCGGTGAGTCCTCGACTTTGCACCTACCAGTTGTTTCCTCCACCTTTCACCTCTCACGCTGGAGCTCCAAGTGGCTCCTCCTTTAGCCTTTGTGCGTTGGATCATGGTCATGTGGCAGAGCATTAGACTAGTGGGGCTAAGACTTCAATACCATCCACCCCTAAGGTTCCAGGAGGTCTCCCTATGGCCTCCTTCGCCAATTTATCTGTTGTCATGTTATTTTCTCTCAGAACGTGAAAGAATTTTGGCTTGAGGGTCCTTGAGTCTACACTAATTCTATCTATAATTCTTTTTTGGCTCAATTCCCTGGATCATCATTCTTATGATTGTCTTGGAATCTCCTATAACATTCAGGTTTCGGAGCTTTGCTAGATGAAGTCCTTTGAGTAATGCATATGCCTCTACTTTATTTTTGGTGTATTTCCCAACAAAGTGTGCGGTCTAGTTAATTTTGGATCCAGTCATCTATGATATGAAGAGTATGAAGCTACCAACGCGATCTTTGTACTAAGTGATATTTTTTGCCAGAGTGAAGATTGAAGCTTGTGATCCAAAACTTCTCTGGGGTATTCCAGTTGGACGAATCTTCTATGCTCAGAGATTTAATGTTCATAACTTCTGATAGAAGCGTTTTGGCCTTGCCAACAACACTTTGGGGATGTGAAATTTTTCCCTGAACAATTTGTTTATTTCTTGCTAGCCAGACATGCTAGCAGATGTACTTGGTGAGAGAACTCCACAATCTTTTGAAGATTAATTTTCCATGAAAGGTTCCCTGGTAGTATTTTTCCCAGTTTCCCAAGCAGGGATTTAAATGTGAGGGCCATCTTATTTGATGAGTCATATCTCCATAAGCAGCATTCCAAATTGTTGTCAAAAAAGGGCAATCCCAAAAGAGGTGTTGGATAGTATCTTGACTATTTTGATAAAGAGGGAAGATGAAGGGACCGTGGAAACCTCTTTTCATCAGATTTTCACCCATTAGTATTTTTCCATGTGCTAGGGACCAAATGAAGATGTTTATTTTGGGAAGTGCATCTTGGCTCCAAATATTTTTCCATTTTGTTGAAGACTGGATCAACCTCAAAGGGGTGAGAAGAATGTTGTATCCTTCTTTAACTGAATACCCATCTATTCCCCAACCACGGTTGTATGGAATATCTTTGAGAATAAGAGTTGATCCTTTAAGGAGGGAAATCAACACTTGGGCTTGATTTTGCATGTGGACGGGGATGTCTCCCAGACTCGACTCCTTCCAGCTTCCATCTTCGTTCCATATTGAGATATTGAAGAGAGTGAGTTTTTGCTTGGCAATCAACCATCTTTTTAGGTCCCCAATTTCTACCCCTCGGGAGGTGATGTCAGCTCCCAAAATGGAGTCTTGCCACAACCTGATCAGTTTTTCATTTCCAAGGATCCATGAGAGATGCTCCTTAAAGAAGGGGATTGTGGCTCTTATGAGTTTCCATATTTGTGATCCAAGATGGGAGTCAGGCGTAGTGTCCATGCATCTTTTTCTCCCCCCCAGCCTATATTTTTTTGTTATAGCCGCTTTCCAACATTCTTTTCTTCCTGATACTATCCTCCAGAGAAGATCGACTCCCATTGCTATATTTTTCACTTTAGGATCTCTGATTCCCAGTCCCCCACTTTTTTGGGGTGAGGTTACTATATTCCAGTTCACTAGATGATTTTTTTTGGAGTTGGATTTTCCCCCTTGCCACATGAATTTGAATATGAGTTAGGCCATGTCTTTGAGGATTCCCTTTGGGGCCAGGAGGGAGGAGAATTAGAAGAGGGGAAGGGAAGATAGAACTGATTTTATCAGGACCACCCTCCCCACTAGATTGAGCCAACTTGACCCCCGGGTCTCCATCTTATCCCTGACTTTTTGAAGGAAGAGGTGCCGATACCCACCAGGGAGTGAATTTAATCACAGAGGTAGTCCAAGGTATTTGAAAGTTTTCTAATCACTTGAGAAGCTAAAGCCCAAAATTTGAGTGATCCCTGCTCTGTTATTAGATGAAACATTCCACACATAGATTTGACATTTTTCCTTGTTCAAGAAACCACCTGAAACTAAGAGAAATGTGTCTAGGACTTGGTTTATTCTTCTTGCCATAATTTTTTAATCTCCACTCAAGAGAATCATATCATCAACAAATTATGAATGATTGATACGTTTTACACCCTGAGCTATTTTGATTCCTAGAATTGTTTTGTTGATGCTTTCTCACTTTAGCGCTCGATTGAGAGTCTATGCCATGACCACATACATAAGAGGGGAGAGAGGGTATCCCTGCCTTAGTCCTCTGGAGGCCGTAAAGAAGGGAGATAGTCTTCCATTTAAAAGGGGGGCGATCCAAGGGGACGCAATACAGGCTCCTGTCCAAGATAAAAATTCTTGGTTGAACCCAAACTTTTTGCATTACTTTGAAAAGAAAATCATGTTCTACTCTATCAAACGCATTTTCCATATCCAATTTAATTTCCATACTCGATTCCCCCTGAGAATTGTTGGAGTGGATTGCTTCCTGCACTAGAATAAAGTTGTCCCATATTTGTTTTCCTACCACAAATCCTCCTTGATTAGGAAGAATTAGGGATCTGAGAAAAGGATTCAACCTGTTAGCAATGATTTTGGCCATGATTTTATAAGAGGTATTACAAAGAGAAATAGGTCTAAATCTATCTAGGGTAGACGTGCCATGTTCTTTTGGTATGAGTGCTACGAAGGAGTTGGTGGCTACTCCATTTTTGTTTTATGCACGAATCGTATCATTCTAATGAAATGTTGCTTGATTGTGTGCTAACATTGTTTATAGAAATTAAGGGTGAATCCATCCGGCCCCGGAGCTTTATCCTCGTTGAATTGATTGTTTGATTTTAGGATTTTTGCTTCTTCAATTTTTCAGTTGAGTTTAAGGTTGTCTTCATCCAAAAAAATTCTTGGGATATGGCTGAGGAGAGAATCAGCGAAGGATTCCTCTGATATTCTATCTGAGGTGTAAAGCTTAAGAAAATGGATGGAAGTTTGTTGTTTGATTTGGTCGAACTCCTTTATCATTTCTCCTTCCGGAGTTTTGATTTTTGAGATTTGATTTGACCATTTCTAGATTTTGATTGCTTGTGGAAAGAGGTATTTTGGTCCCTACTTTCAACTATAGTCTTTCCAGATGATTTCTTCTTCGTTTAGTGCTTGAATGTACTCTTTATGAATTTTTTGCTCATATGTTATATGACTTTGTTGGACTTCTTTTGTCTCCATTTCACCTTGAATATTTTCTAGCTGAATATTTTTTCCTTAACCTTATTCTGGATTGGGATCGAAGAGTTTTTTGCCCAATTTTTGAGGATTCCTTTCACCAACTTCAACTTTTGCTCCCAGATGTATATTGGAGAACCTATGATCCATTGGTTCCAAACTAGTGAGATAGAGGGGAGGAAATCCGAGAGATCCATCCAAAGGGGATAGGGCCCCAATTTTTTTGTGGTTCAAACAGTAAAGAGATAGGTCGATGATGCGATACTGCACACGAGAGGATCAAAGAGCAAGCTTTTTCTGGATGAGCAAGAAAATAGTTTCTTATTAAAAACTGATCAAGCCTAGCCGCAATGTGACCTCGACTTTCTCTTCTGCTATTCCAAGTATACAATCCTTTAGAGGGGGGAACATTGAAGAGGTCCGGATCCGAGATTAGATTATCCATTTTTTCCCTAAATTGATCCCTCACAATGGAACCCCCTCGTTTTTGTTTTAATCCTATTGTGGTGTTGAAGTCCCCGATAATAATCAAATTTTGGGGGGATTTTTCGCTGGCCATATCCTGAAGGGATCGCCATCATTCAACTTCTTCCAAATAATTATTTGGCATATAAACATTTATGATTGAGTAAAGCATACATGTGGCTTTCTTAGTTAGAGATACCTTCAACAAGAACTGGGACTGCAGTTGCTGATCTAGCTTGAATTCTTCCACATTCCAAATTGTGCCTATTCCTCCCAAAGCTCCTCTGGAACTGATTTCTTTTCCTTCTCCTTTTTTCCATATTTTTTTCATTTCTTGGAGGGTTTCTAGATCCCTCATTTTTATCTCCTGGAGTAGAAGATTGAAGGATTTTCTATTTTTATTAATTTTCAAACTGCTTCTTTTTTATCCCTGCTCCCTAGTCCTCTACAGTTCCAGGAGACAACTTTCATAATTTGTCAAAGGGTTTTGCCCCCCTCCCTTTAGAGGGCTGAGATGTTGCTCCCTTATGATGGGTTGACTTATTTTTTCCGGATTTGCCCTCTTTTTTAGTGCTTCCTCTATAGTTTTTTGGATGCCTAACTCCTTCTCTCTGTCTGCAGTCAATTCTTTTTTGTTTCTATGAGGTTTTCTTCCTGGTTTTTTTGTTGTAGCTAGTTGGGTGATCTCTAGGTCTGTGTCATTGTTAGAAGTTTCTTGTCTTTCATCTTCTAAAAAAATAGGGAGCTCTAGGGGAAGATTTGGAGGAGATTTTGTCGTGGTTTCTCCACTTGCTATCGAGATTTCTTTTTCTTTTCCTTTTCTGATTTCCTCTTCTATTTCTTCTTGTATTTTTTCCATTTTCTTCTTGGCGGTCCCTGAGTTCTTCCATGTTACCTTCTGTTGGACATCCATCATACCGATTGTGGCTTGATTCTCCTTTATGGGGGGAGCTTGGAGGCCTTTCTCTCGAGCCTGAAGATTTTTCTCCTTGTCCTTGTGGAGGGTTCATGGATGTTTTCCCAGTAGTGTTTTTCCTTTTTGGTTGTTTCCATTGATATTGTTTCGGATCTTGCTCCTGGGTTTCCTTGGTTTTAGGGAATTTTTTTGCAAAATGTCCATATTTGTGCCATGTTTTACATTTGAAGGGAATTTTCTCGTAATCTACATGCTATACATAAGACCAGTTATCCAAATTCACCTGGATTGCTTCTGGGAGACCTTTTTCCAGATCCACCTCCACACAAAGTCTAGCACAAGATTGAACCTCTTCTCTTGGTTCAACACGATCGATATATTTCCCTAGTGAGTTGTCTATATTTCTTAGGGTTTCATCATTCCAACAATGTAGAGGAAGGAACGACAATCTTACCCGGATAGGGACTGCTGAAGGGATATCATTTTTGGGGATGAAGTATGGGGTCCATTTATTGAGATACATTCCTCGTGCACCCATGAAATATGGGTCACTTCGAAAAATCAGATCCCTATCCTCTCTTTTTTTTTCGAATAAAAAGGCGAAGAAGCCCTTATCGCAAAAGGTTGTGGACATCTGTCCCTGGATCAATTTTCACCAATTCAATTCCAACTAGTGATGCATGGCTTTGGAGGAGGGCCATAATCCTGTGAACTACCCTATCAATCTATTGTTAGCCAGTCTAAGAGCTAGTGAGTGGGTCGAAGCAGGGTGCACAACCACCTTGGGGATTTCTTCCAGTTTTTTTATGAATTGGGATGGAGCTACCTTATGGACCTTTGCATAGGAGGAGATCAGGGCATGGAAGGCCTGGAGATCCGAGGACGAGGAGATAGGGGGGATGCCCCCCCATAGAGGGGGTCATGATCGACCTGCATGATAATGTGTGGGAGGATCCATACGAAGTTGTAAACCCTAGTCTTAGAGCTCAATATTATTCATTCAATATATTAAAAAATATATTTTGATTCTTTGTTACCCTCATGAATCAAATCTAAAACTTTAGTCGTTCTTTCCCAGGGAAAATTTAACTTTCGTTCCCCGACAACAACGCCAAAATGTTAGCACAATTATACATACTAATTGTTAAATGATGCTAAGATCAGTTATTGGTCATAATCAAAACAGAAACAAATCAGGAGTGATCTGGAGCAAAGAACCTAATTTTTTTGTTTAAATGAATGTTTTTGAACTCGTGAGAATCTTAACAACCAACATTGAGCAAATGTTTGCAAAGAAATGGGGCATTTGAAACACATTAAACAACAAAATAGAAATTCCACTCAATTTGATGGATTAACCTTCCAAACTCTGCTTCCAGGCATATCTCGCTCAAGAGAACCATATGACATGCTAGGATCCAATTTTCTATTCAAAATAATTAGAGATAAATGAGCTCAAAATTGAAGCCCATATGTTCTAGCAGTTGTATCAAAATTTTAAAATTCATTGTGTATATACATTGTCGAATTTGATATAATTATTAATTTAATACTTACTATAGGAATAGTATTCCAGAGACAGCATCTATAGTAGATATATAGGCATCCACTGAAAAATAAGTGAAAACTGAGTGCTTTCAGCGATGACTTCCCTTGAAGTTTCAAAAGGATTTAAATGTGAGAATTTAGTCACCAGGATCTATCATTATCATTATCATCTTATGCAAGTCAATGGAAAGGTGGGTTTGTTCAAGTTTTTGAAAGTGTATTGATGCCCTCAAAATTTTGCAATAAGAAGAAGTGTGGGAAGCTTACTGGAACCAAGGCTATCTTCAATCACATCCCAAAGTAATTCAGATAGGAGAATCTCAACGAAGGGTGTAAGAACTCGATATTACATTTTCTTATCAAACACCATTGTTTTTTGTTTCTCTTTGTTAAGATCATAACCATGTCTCGCTAGGTCATGGACATACAGCCCCTTCAACTAACAACATGGAAAATACACAATCTTATTGACCAAAGAATAAATTCATGCATATAAACAAGTTGATTTTACATTTTTTTTTAAAGTCGGGGAACCTTTAAAGATAAACAAATTTGCAGCCAAACTCTTTAGAAGCGCACACATTTTTAAGAAAAAACAAAAGTCATGTGATCAAACAAGACAAAACAAAATGCACGTGATCAAACAAAAGCAACACCAAAAATTAAGAAGATTGAAATGATTCTCTTCAAACTCACTTGAATGTTCCCTCAAAATTTCCTTCCCACGTCTTTGATAATTCACATTTGCGCCGCGAAAATATTTAATATCCTGTAAGTTCGATTGATTTGGTTATAGAAGAAGTAATGGTGCAAGAAACAAAGTACCCAATCTCTCTAATGGTTGGAAAAATATGAAATTAATCTCACCGTTATCCTCTTCCCCTTGAATTGCCAAATCAAAGCACATGAAGAAATACTCAAAGTGTTTTGTTTCTGGTGACAAAGTCCTCCATTAATTTGCCTGACATTTCTCCCGAACTCCAAGCAGGAATTCGTGGCAGGCAGGAAGATAGGAAAAAGCGATTCGAGAGCAATTTCAGTTTGCCAGGAAGAGTAATTCTAGACTGTAAGCAATTCGAAGTCGAAGAATATGGAAAGGGACGGTGCAAATGGGAGATGGGACACGTGGGCGTGTATATTTACTAAAGCACACTGGTATCTAGGAAATACAGGGGGCATATTTAAATATGACTTGGATACCAATTTCTTGCAACATGGATTTGAGCTTAGAAATAATAATTTTAAAGTGGATTCTGATCTACTTTCAGAAATAAAGATTATGTAATAGAAGAATTCCAATACGAGGGCTTACCTGTGAGCGTGAGGATGGACTCCTTTGGAAACTTAAACTTGTACATTAACATGTATTTTATAGAATCGACATCGTTCAATTCTCGTCACTTATTTTTGTAAGAAATCCAGCAGATGATCACCTTATTTATGTATGATCACCTTATTTATGTCGTGGAACAGAGGAAAATACGTAGAAGAGAGAAATTTAGCATTTGAAGCTTGTTGCAATAACCAAAAGTTGCAGTTATGGCATGCTTTCTGAACAAAACTTAAGGCTCATGTTACTTTATGCTTTCAATTTTATACTCTAATTCCTATTCCTAAATTCGGATTGAACTTTTTAAATTATAAATATCAAATTAAAAACACTTGATTACAATTTTGAATTTTAAGTGAAAGACCAAGCTTCGACTATTTTGGATTGTATTATTTGGGTATGATCATGATTATAGTATTATTTTTACGGAAAAAATTTGCTCAATTATATTAGGCATATATTTTTTTTACATCTTTCATCTCATAGTCGAGGAATCCATAACATAAAATCAAACTGACTGGATCAGTTCCTTGCTTACAATACCAAAAAGATAAGATATTTACTAGCCTCAGTAATCTCAAGTCGAAAACTGCAGTCTACAATCTTAACATCATCTAAATGAAAAAACAAGACTATGTCTCCCATATACAAAATATAATCTATAATGTCGCTCAGCTAAAAACCATCTCAAAATAACTAATGGATTTGTATCTGTCTCCTCAGACCTTCTTCTCCATTAGTCCATAGATAATATGACACCAAACCCTCGGGTTCGCCAATGCCCTGCTTTGAAAGTACATCTGCATCAGAATTAAAGTTTTTGTATATGTGTTGATCGTTGATGGACTGAAAATTCTTTGCAAGGGATTTAATTCTAACTTTCCAGCCTTCTATTGAGTTGACCTGTAGTCTACCTTTGTTTGAAAGCCATTCGATAACTACTTTCGAATCTCCCATAACATGGATACATGGAATCAACAAATGATTTGCTAACATGAGTGTGGCCCATGCTCCCAAAAGTTCATCCCTTGTATTTGATCCTCTGCCACAATTGAAAATCCATTTAGTGACGGTAGCATCCTTAGTCTTTATAACACCGCCTGAACCACTCTAGCTTCCATCTCTTTGAGTTGCTCCGTCGAACCATGCAAATGCATAATCTTGATGATGATTGATCAGTACATCTCTCAGAGGTCTATCTTTTGATTGTGTACAGGTTCTATTTTGTAGTGCCAATGTCTTATAAATCACCGTCTGTTTAGAAGGAATGGATTCTTCAAATATCGCTTTATTGCGCTCGTGCCAAATGAACCAAACTATATGCGTTGCTAACTGTGTAGGAACTTTCTTTTCCACATACCATTTTTTTATACATTTCGAAAGAGTATTTCCATCCCAACTTCTTTTTACATTTAAAACTTGTGTAATAATATTCCAAACCAATATGGTAAATGGACACAGTTTAAATAAGTGAAAGATTGATTCGGAATCGAGCTTACATAGTGGGCATGCCCAGGTCCTTCCCAACCCCTTTTTTGCAGCGAGTCCCATGTTAAAAATTTTCCTTCCATCGCCAGCCAGATGAACAATTTAATTTTTAATTGGACATTCCAATTCCAAATTGATTGTCTCCAATTCTCCACTTTCAACAATCTTTTTGAGGTAATTATGCTCAAGTAGAATTTTTTAACAGATGGAATGCCATAATGATCTCCTCCTATCCACATTAACTCGTCTTTCGTTTTCCTAGATGAGCGCACCTGAATCAATAAGCGTACGTCTGAACAGGTCCCACTCCACTGCAACATCGCCCTCGAATTCCAGGTCATTGTTGGTCAACCAATAGGAGGATAATGATTAAACATCTGTAAAATTCCTAGCATGAGCAAGATAAATGATACATTTTTAGTTTAATGTTGACAAAAGATTATTAGAGAGGAAAGAAATATATCCCATCCCCAAGATCTGATCCTTTCCCAATTTGATTAGCTGACCTATCCCTGGGTTCCAACTTAATCCATGCATGATTAAGTGAACTACTTTTAACAAACCACTCCAAATTATGGATACCCCGCTCTGTTGGAAAGACCGAGATCTAAGCCAATTAATCACAATCGCATTGCGGAGATACTTGTCGATTATAACCCTGTGCCAAATTCCTTCTCCCATAAGAACTCTCCAAAGGGTATTCACAACCAAAGATTTGTTGAAGTCATAATTGTTGAGAATTAACCAACCCCCATATGACTTAGGAACATTGATCTTCTCCCAATTACACATATGCAATTGATGTGAATCGCTATTTCTCATCCAGAGGAAGTTGTACATCAACTTTCTCAATATATTCAAGACCGAATAGGGTACAACTGCCAAAGACATCCAGTATATAGATTGGCTTGATAGCACAACTTTCAGTAGGGTTAAACATCCACCTAAGGACAGCCACCTGTAACACCAATTATTTGTTCTTTTTTCAAACTTCTTTATTAACCAACCCCAATCTTTGGATCACTGCGCTCCTGCCTTAAGAAAAAAACCAATGTATTTAAAACCCAATTCCAGCTCCATGAATCTATAAGGAAAAACAACTTTGAAAGATATTAGATCATGTTTCGTTAGTCCAACTTGGTGAAAAGTAGACTTTGTTTCATTTATATTTAATCCTGAGGTCAAACAAAAAAAAAATAGCACCTTGTCAATCTTCCACCACTCATGCATGGTAGCCTTTGTCATATTGATCACATCGTCAACAAACAGAATATGTAAAATTTTAATAGTCTCGGCAACATTAATACCTGTCAACTTACCCTTTCTTTGACTATCTTGCAGTAGGAGATTCAATCCTTCCATAACTAAGATGAATAGTAGAGGAGATAAGGGACATCCTTGTCTTAATCCCCTACCGCTTTTAAAGAAACCAGTAGCTTCACCATTGATCAATACTGAAAAGGAAGTGGAGACCACACAACTCATTATCTAGTTTGTCATATTAAGGCCCATGCCAATTTGGAGAAGTAGTAAACGCAGCAAATCCCAGTTAATACAGTCATATGCTTTCTGTAAATCTAATTTTAATATCAAAGACTTTGTTTTCTTCTTTTTTATACCGTGAATGCACTCATGAACTGTACCGATGGCATCCTGAATCTGTCTCATCGGCAGAAATCCTAGCTGCTCCTCTGAAAGAGATTTAGAAAGAACTGGTTTTATCCAATCAACAATAATCTTAGAAATAATTTTATAACTCAGATTACACAGTGAAATCGGTCTAAAATCTCTAAAGAGGTGAGGCTTGTTTACTTTGGGAATCAAAGTAATAAAAGTTGAGTTTAATGCCCCTGTAATGAAACCTTTTTGTCTAGACTCCTCAACCATTTCTAGGAGATCCTCCCGAACGATATCATAGAAATCCTTGAAAAAAACAATTGTCCATCCATTTGGGCCCAGACTTTTATCCACTTTGAACTTTGATAATACCTTTTGCAATTCCTCATTTTCAACAGGTTTGTATAGGGCCTCAGTCTCTATATCATTAATCATATTAGTAAACAAAGCAACTACCTTAACTTGATCTATGGTCGAAGATACCAAAGGTTCTTTGTAAAAGTATTTGAAGTGTTTTAAAGCAACTTTTTTTATATTTTCCTGACCACTGTAAACTTGTCCCTCTTCATCTTGTATCTCCCAAACAAACTTACTATTTCTCCTGAAACTCACAAAATTATGAAATTTTTTTGTGTTTAAGTCTCCACTGAGTAACTAAATAGCTCGGTTGCGCTAGCGCCACTGCTCCTCCATCTCATGAATAATTTTATTTTTTTCTTGTTCCAAGCTCCTTTAATGGCAGATCAACAAAATTATTACAGGTGCCTTCCGCTAAGTTTTGAATTTTAAAGGATATCTCTTTCTTTAGGTAAGAGAGTCTTGAGTTTTTCCTAGACCTTTGTTCATTTTTCCAAACTTTTGTGATTACTTTTAAATCTTTTAGTTTCCAAACTAGACGTCTCTGTTTACCAGTCTCCTGCAGATATAAAGGGTCGCTCCATAGTTTTTGAACCATCAAAATGAAACCTTCATCTTTAATCCATAGTGGATTAAATTTGAACGGGATAGCCTTAAAAAGCGGTGTTAAATCCAATTGAAGTAATATCATAGCGTGGTCAGATATGAAAGGGAACTCTACCCATGCTCTGTAGATACCCACAGATGCCAATAAATCTTCGGAAATGAAAGATCTGTCAAGTCTTTTTGCAATGAGATATGCTCGTCCATTACGCCAGGTAGGCACCAATTTTCCAGAAACAATGTCGATGACCTTATTTTCGTGAAAGTAATTAGTGAAAAAAACTTTCCAACGTCCCCAAAGAAGACGCACCGCCCCAATTTTCGCTTGAAGATAGAGTCAAATTTAGATCCCCAGCAAGTATTAATTTTTTAGGGTCAACAAGCCTGAAGATTCCAGCCTTTCCCAGAATATCTTGCGTTCCACACAGGGCCCGTAGACATTAAGGAGCGTAAGCTGTCTTCTGCTTTCCAAAGACTTATCTTAGGCAAGCACTCCACCAAAGTCGCAATGTAGGCAAGATATGCATTTGATTTGCTTTATTATACGTGATTAGACTGTCACAACACAATCACAGGGAGACATAGACGTGGATGGACCGAAATAAAGGACATAGTCAGATAAAAAACCACCAAATAAAGAATGCCTTCGGTGTAATTAATTTGCTTCAATTCTGGCTGTTTATGGAAAGTCGGTAAACGAAATATTCTTCAATTTGATTTTATTTATTTCCCGATGAAAAACATATCTAAAATTCACAAAACAAAACAATTTAGTAAAGATTAATCCACAGGGTGGAATTTCGAAACAAGGTTACTTTGCAAATTTTATGATTTGCTTAGCATTACCAAACATTTTGGACGTTTTCCTTGTCTTTTATGATAGGTTTGATCGTATTTGACTCTCAACCAATGTGCCTTTGAATTTGTCAATTCTTGCTCATACATCAAAATCATGAGTCCTCCTCCATTTGGAGACTATTTTTATTTTTTAATGCGGCGACTCTTAAAATCGTTCACTTTGGTTGTACTTCTTATGATCGCTTATAGTCTCTTCCTTCATTTTGATATTAACATTATTTATAATATAGCAATGTACACTTAAAATTTGATGCAAATGATGTTAAAGCTTTTTAGTAAGATGACATGACATATCTCGCCTTGACATATAAGAGCACATATATTAGTATTAAATTGATTTGAAATGGATTTTTAGAATTTTGCTTCATTAAATGCCTATGATGCTTATTTGATATGGTTATTAAAAGTCTTGTTTCTAAAATCATTCCCTTGATTTCTTTGGTTGGAAGGTAAGTTAAAAGTTGTATTAGAAGTTTTTTTGGATAAGGTTTTATTTAAGTAAACATTTCAATCTCTTTGTAAATTTTAGTGAACATGTATCAAGTGATTAGGGAGTGATTAGGGGTAAATGCTTTGTTAAGAATATTATAAATGAGATTAACATCCCTCTAATATGAATGATAGTTGCTAGTATTTTAATCGTGGCAAGTGAAGATGGTTCAATGAACGCACTCATTAAGGGGGATAAATGTACATGGATGATGATAGTTTATATGGCCCAGGAGCATCGATATATTTATGTGTTAGGGATAAGGTTGTGCGTAGCAAGGCAGTATGACACCCTTGTATGGGCATTATAATGTCAGTGTAGTAGTATGTCTAGTATCAGTGTGTCACGTTAGCATTATAGCCTAGCATGCAAATGAGACGATACACCCTCCAGGTATACATTGTCTAGGCAACATTGTTCCCCTTCTTGCTTCAAGCCCATATATACTATATCTATTTTTCAATGGGAGAAACACATAGTAGAAGATCAAGATTATTCAAGGTCATGATAAGCATTCCACTAACATCGAGCATAATGAATTAATGTCATTTAAAGAAAGCAATTTCTTGAGAAAACAATATGGAAACCACCAAGAGATTATTACTCGAGGTTTCCTCGAGCAAAGTGACAACATTGGTAAAGGTTTATTCTTCTATATTTGGGTATGAGGTTTCATAAACACGTTTTTTAGTGGCCATGTGTCTCTCCTAAGTGAGTTCAAGTTTCCCTCTACTTTGGCACCTATAACTTTCTTGGGGGATCTAAACCTCCCAACTCTCAAGGTCAATTCCTCTATGCACCCTCTTTTTTTCACATTGTACGATATCTCTATTTTCTAATTCTTTGGAGTTAACTCTTTCATGGATTTGATTTCAATCGATGGGCCTTAAGCCCACTTCCTTGATGATATTTGGGTTTAGTTGAGTCCATAATTTTTTTCCCAAATCCTCCCCTTTCTTTAATGTTTGGTTTAAAGAAGTCACTCCTCCCACCCTCCCAGAAGGACATTGTTTTAAACATCAAGAGCTCATTTTTTTTTAATGAAGGTCCCTAGAGGACAAGGGCTTGGTTGGGTTGGATAAAGGCGTGGTTTATTGATCATTCATGAGTTACCCCATGGAAAACGTTACCAAATACCTAGGACTAGAGCAAGGATGGAGATAAGGTATCGAGAAATAACCCTTATTTCCCTAGGTCAACTAAGCTTCCCTATTGACCCAAAACATATAAACAATGTTAAGAAAATAATCATTTGTGATTGGAAATCTTATTAAAGACTTGCAAACAAATGCAAATGTTGAGCTTTGGGATTAGGATAAGGAAAAAAAATCAACACTTTAGTTATCATGGTTATTATTTATCACTGTGAAGTTGTGCCTTGCAATGTCTCCCATGAGACATGGAATAAAGTTGAGCAAGTAAAAAATGCTTCATAACCTATAATTTTAAATTAAATGCAACACTCCTTACCCCATTTTCTTTATTGAAGTTGGATGCACAAAAAGATCTCTCTCCTTCAGTTTTGGGCTTCAACATAATGTTGGAAGGTGAGCTTGGATTTGCATGGATCGCATGTGATGAATGTTGAAGTCATAATCCTCACATGACCATGATATCCTCTCTATCTATTGCTCAAACCAGAAAGTGAGCATAAGCACTCTTTTGATTGCCCGGTTTCGAGTGGTTTGTCTATTTGTCTACCCCTCTCCTTGTTGACCCCTGCCCCGTATATTTGAGTTTTTATATGTGTGGTTTGCCTACCCCCTGCCTGGTGGAAAGAAAGTATGTTGGGCTAGATAGATAGGGATGCAAGTTGCTTTTAGTTAGTTGTTGATCGGAAATTTGGTCAACCCGATTTTATGCTCTTTCGAATAAAAAAAATTGATATCAAAAGAAGGAAATTTTGAATGATCATCAGTTCATGGCATAGCCCTTAGTCTCAACTTCATCACACATCTTACAGAATCAAAATTTGAGTCTGTATGCTCGAGATACTCATGCAAGAAGAGCTTTGAAGAATTGCAAGAAGAATTCTTCCTTTGAAGAATTACAAGAAGAATTTTTATAAGTATTGTGCCACTTTTTCCTCTCCATTTTCCCATTCCTCGTGCAACTCATTGTCTCATTATTCTCCATCCATCTCCACACTTAACCTTTACTCTCTTATCCCTTCACACTCTCATCCCATACTTAGCCATTTTTCTCATTTCTCTCATATTCCCTTAGTCATTTCTCTCATACTTAGTTTCATATCCCTTTCACTTATCTTCTCTTAATTAACTATTTTTCTCTCTTCCACTCTACTCTCTATATTCCTTTTCCATACCTATAAAATTTTAGAATGGCATGAGTCCACAATGCCTCTTTTCTTTAGTTCAAACTTTCACAGCCTATGAATTGCACCCTCACATTCTGCCACCTTCATTTCGCATCCATACTTTGAAACTTTTCTAAGTATCTCTCACTACGAGTTGAGGCTATATTTCGATTCACTTGTCTATGCTACAATCCCTCCATCTGACCAATCCATTCTCTTTACTTAGTCTATTCCCTATATATCCCTTTCCTCCTCTCTTCACTCCACTCCTAAATGCGGTCCCCTTTACCCTCTCACTACACTCACTCCCCTTTCCCCTCTCACTACACTCATTCCATACACCCGAACCCGATCCCCTACATCTGATCCCGATCCCTTCGCATATCACCTTACCCCTTCACTCTCGTCCATCTCCCTTATTCTCCCTTAGCCTAATAATTAAATAATATTATTATATTATATTTAATTAGGCCCTATTGTGCCTTGGTAAAAGTCGACCCTATTGTGCCTTGACAATAAATTGTAAATTAAGAGGGTAAAGTGACAAGTCAACCCAAACCTAATTATAGGCTAGCGAGACCATTATTTATAAGAGAGGTCAATGCCTCATTTATACACTCACTACTCAGCTCTGCAGTGCTCAAGTCTTGAAGGAGTAGTTGTTACAATTGAGGGTGACGTCGAGGAGGGTTCTTGGTCTATGTCTTGGCATGTCTTGGTTAAGTGGCGCGCTACTCTTCCTAGGGAAGGAGTAGAGGATGATCTTTTATTTGGTCTTTGGTCTTTGGTCTTTGGTCTATCTATATTAAGGAAGTTTTGTTGGGTTTTCTCCCCCATGAGGGTTTCCCACGATAATCTGTGTGTCTCTATCGTTTTTCGTGATTGCCTCTCTTTCAATGATCTTATTTATGCAATTAATGTGCTAAATGATTACAATAATAAAGAATAACCGTAATTGTTAGTTGTATAAGTAAAAACTTCAACATGGTATCAGAGCATGCCTGAAAGAGACCAACTCACAGTTTATCAAGAAGTGGCTAGCCTCAACGCACCTTCTCCAAAGTTCAGTTTTCAGTATTCCAGCTACTGTAGAATTAGGGCTTCTGCATAAACCTTAAGTGTGAAATTTTCCCTATTTAAGGAGGACATTGGGGGAAGTAACCACATCTAGGAGCTCACCCTAGGAGGATGCATCTAGTCCTTGGATCATAAATCCAAAATTTGAAAAATTAGGGCTTCCTCATAAAACCCTAAGTTGCAGTTGCGGTACCAATTGCGGTTGCAGTACCAGTTGTAGTTGCAGTATCAATTGCAGTTACAGTGCCAGTTCCTTCGTGCCAATTCCTTCATGCCAATTGCAACACTAGTTGCAGTGCCAACACCAGTTGGAGTACCAATTGCAGCGAAAGTTTTTTGTGAAGTGTTGATGTTAGCGTCGGAAGTCACCCTTGGATTGTAGCAGGAGCAGAGCCCGATGCCCATCAGTTTATGTCATGATTTGTTTAATGGGGTGATCAAATGGAGGTTAACTCAAAGATGTGGTTCTAACTCTGAAACTAGGCCAGGCATGCATGGGCAAGTGAGGTCTTATACAACTTCAGACAGTGAGTTGTAGTAAGGGTGAGTAGGGGGAAGACTTGTATTAGAGAGACGCAAAGGTCTGTCATAAACATCAGGTTTCTAACAAACTGTAGGAGAAGGCATCTAAACGCAAGATCTTCTTACATTTAAACACAAAACACCATAGAATACAACAATGCAACAATTAATCCTTTATCATAACACAATTGCAATAATTCACACGAATCAGTCGATCACGAACTCTCTTAGTATAAGATGAAAACTAGATGGAGTAAGAAAGACCGTCTGTCATAAAACAAGAAATCTCACATATAGATGCATAACTAGAGAACTAGAGTATCTGTTAAAACTTTACAATCGGGAGCTTCGCTTTGCCATCAATCCCTTACAAAAATACAAAGACTGAGCCTATATACTTAGGAAAATTTGCCCAACAGAGGCATGCCCAGTCACCCAAGGCTCGGTGTCTTTTCAGTCAAATTCGGACAGGATTTCTCTGTCTGTCTCCACCTTAACTGCGCATGGCCCCTACAGGGGGAGGGTAGCTAAGCCATTAAGTGTTGGGCTAGCGTGTGCATATTTCTCTGTCTCTTCGACGACTTCGGCATGGCTTCTTTTAAAGAAAACGGTGCACAGGACCCCTTTGAGAAAACTGCTTGCCAGACCTTCCATATCTCACATTTAATGAATGAAGGGAGGTTTCAACCACCCTTTCTTGCCTTCATTTACCCCAAGCGAAAAATCAGGACCGAGGTCGAATCAAATGGAACTTGGAGGTCGCGGTAATTCCTTCTGTGGATCATACGCGACGCCTTCGGCCCTTCCTGAACAACTCTTTTCTTTCCCAAGTGACCATGGGCTATGACCCTGTGCTTACTCCCAAAGGTGTTTTCGGGGTTCGCGGATATGAAGGGGTTGATCCATGCTTCTTGAAATCGCGATGGGCGAGAAGGCGGGGAGCCTAATCACACACCAGGTGTCCTCTTTAGATGGGCAGTTGAGACTGTTCCTCGATATTGTGGCCCCACCTTTGGGCGCTTTCGGCGCTTCGTGCCTCGAGGCTGGGAGGAGGTCGATCCTTGGTCTTTGAGGTTTCGATGTGCGAAGGGACGATAGAACTAAATCGTGCATCACGTACCCTTCTTTTGATCGGAGGGCCCGGAACACTTTCGGCGATACTGTGGGCCCGTCATTAAAAGTACTTTTCATTTCGTGGTTCGTGAGTCGGAGACCCTCGGTTCCTCTTCTTCAACTCCCGCTTCCCGAGACGGTGATACGGGAAGGGCTCCCTTTCTGGTCAGTGCTCTCCACATGTAACCGTTGGCTAGGGCCCAAGTACTAGCGCCTCTCGCTACTCGTGACCTCGCGAGTTGGAGTATCAGATTTTGGTGTGCTCCCTTCGCGAAATCCCGAGACGCGATGGTCAGCGACGGTTGACCTCCTCCGACTACTTTTCATAACTCGAAATCTCACGCAATCAAAGGGATATGGTCCGCCCCTCGAACTCACGAACCCCGAGCTCGAGAAGTAACACTGCGCTTGAACTCCTTGCGATCAACGACCCTCGTAACTTCGCGAGTGCCTTCCGAAGGATTTCGACCGTTGACTTCCTTAAAACTTTTAGCGCTATACTTGATGTGATTTGGTTAATCTGCAATTACCCATCAATCGTTTCTCTTTCTCTATCGTTGAATCCTTTCGCTAAAGAGTGAAATGCCCGCTCTCTTGATTCTAAGTCCGAAAAGGACCTCTTTTGTGTGTTGCACTTGGGCGCTTCTCGTGCAACCTGCAGACCCGGATATCCCAATGCCAAAGACAAGAAATGTTGCTAACATTAGGCTCCATGGGGGATAGAGTCGTCTCGGTGATGCTCTAAGGACTCATTTTGCGGTTCCAGTGCCTTGTTGTTCGGCTATGGAGTCATTTACTAAGACGAATCAAAACAATAAAAGTAAAAAATGAAAAACAGAAAGGATAATATTTACAGAACATAGGAGCTTCCGAAGGCTCAGACAAAACATTTTTTGAGAAAATGCCCATTTATTGGGCTGCTGAAGACTTCTCCACCTTCCAAATCCTGCAACATGTTGTGTTATTTGAGAAAACCTCAGAGATTCTAAAAGGCCCGATCCACAAAGCTTCAAATTTTTTCGTGTTTACCCTTATCTTGTTTAGGAGCATCCCATTTCAACACCAAGTCTCCTATCCAAAATTATTTCTTCTTGGCCTTCTTATCGAAAACCTGCTTGACCCTCTGCTGATGATCCTGAATTTGGTCCATTACCTGCTCTCTGGCCTGCTGGACTTCCACCAGTTGATGGATCCTTCTGGTCATGTCATTGGGCTCTTCTTGATAATCCTGTAAGAACTTCGCTACGGGAACGACCAAATGGGAAGGGAAGACAGCTTCTGCTCCGTAGACTAACTGGAAAGGGGAGATTCCTATAGATCTCTTTGTGGTCACCCGATCGGCCCATAGAGCGAATTTCATCTTCGAGTTCCAAGCCCTTTTGTTGTCTTCCAATAGTCTTCTGATGATCCTTATCAAGATTTTGTTGGAGGATTCTGCTAAACCGTTGCCCTGTGGATAATATGGGGTGGAGTGGATCAGTTTGATCCCGAATTGCTCACAGAACTTGGCTAATGGCTCAGACCCGAAAGCAGCCACATTATCAGTGACAATCTTACTTGGGAAGTTGAACCTTGTGATGAGGTCCTCTAGGAACCCAATGATTACCTTGTGGGAAGCGCTCCTAGTGGGGATGGCTTCTATCCACTTAGTAAAGAAATTTGTTGTTGTCAGGATCCATCTGTGTTGCCCACTGGAAGTAGGGTGGATTTATCCAATAAAATCCAGGGCCCATTGTTGGAAAGGTCCTGAAACAACTACAGGCTTCAAAGGCAGAGACTTGAGTTGTTGCTTCCCTGAAAATCCCTGGCATGTAATACAGGCTCTAACTCCTCTATGGACATCAGTGAACAAGGTGGGCCAGTAGTATCCAGCTCTGAGGTTTTTGTGGGTTGTAGTATTCCAGGAATGGTGCCCTCCGCATAGGCCACTGTGAAACTCGACCATGATCCTGTCAGCCTCTTGTGGATCCATGCATTTTAAAAGCACCCCCAGGGGGTCTTTCCAGTATAAAATTTTATCAATAAGGCAGTACCTGACTGCCCTGAGATTTAGAGCTCTTGCTTTTTTCCGTTGCAGGCCATCTGGGGGCCGCAACTCCTGCAAAAAATATATGACATCCTTATACCAAGGACATTGAGCCAGTGGAGACTCTCTTTGAGGGTCTATTTCGGACAGCTGACCTCGCTGAATTCCTGAGCATTCGTTCATGAAACCTACCCCCAAAGCTTGGCAATTGGCTTCAGCCAACAACTTGGTTAAGCCTTGACCCTTGATCAATTTGGTAGGCCTTATTTCCAAGTCGAATTCCAGGATCTTGGCTATCCATTTACTCCTCCTCCCATCTATGTCGGGTTGTATAAGGATGTCCTTCGCAGAGGCTAATGGAACGTAAGCGGTTACCTTTGAGTGCAAGACATAGACTCTGAAAGCCTTGAGAGCTTTCACTAAAGCATAGGCCTGCTTCTCCATGATTTCATACCTGAACTCTGCATCTCTTAAAGCCTTGCTGAAGAAGGCGATAGGTTGCTCTCACCCTTCCTCATTTATCTGCAACAAGACCGTTGCGACTGTATCAAAAGAGGCGAAAGAGAAAATTAGGGAATCTTTCGAATAGTCAGGACTGATCAGCACTGGTGCCTTATTCAATGCCTTTTTTATTTGGGAAAAAGATTCCCTGGGTTCAGCGGTCCATTTCACTTCATTTCCCTTCTTGAGCATGGATGTGATGTGTTTCACCAGCTCAGCAAAATTCGAGACGAGTCTCCTCAGAAAATTAATCTTTCCCAGAAAGGCCTGAACTTCCTTCTTAGATCTGGGAAGTGACAGGGTCCGAATTGCCTCCACTCTGCTAGGATCAATCCTCACTCCTTCTGTTGATACTATATGGCCTAACAGCTTCCCTTCCTCCATAGCAAATAAAGACTTCTTGGGGTTTAGAGAAAGGTCGAACCTTCAACATTTTGAGAAAACTTTTCTCAGGTGACAACAGTGCTCTTTGTCGGACCTCGAGTAGATTGTGATGTCATCCAGATAGATCACCACGAACCGATCTTTCTCCCCGACGAAGGCTATGTCCATAGCTCGTTGAAATGTCGCTCCTGCATTCATCAGCCCAAATGGCATTTTGGCATACATGAATGTGCCCCAAGGAGTGGTGAAGGCTGTCTTTTCTCTGTCTTTAGGCATGACCAATATCTGATTATAACCAGAAAAACCGTCGATCATGGAAATCCTCGATGCACCGGTTACTCTCTGCAATATGTGCTCCATGTTGGGCAGGGGATAGTTGTCTTTCTTTGAGCTCCTATTCAAGTTCCTGAAGTCGACACAAAGCCTGATTTCTCCACTTTTCTTCCTTACCGGAATCAAATTGGCCACCCATTCGGAATATCTCAAGGGGACAATGATCTGGGCCTCTAATAACTTCTTTACCTCTTTCTCCATGACATGCAACAACAAGGGATTTATCTGTCTTAGCTTCTGCCTAAATGGCTTAGCCTCTTCCTTCAGTGGGATCTTGTGTTCAATGATAGATGTGTCATACGTCTTGAGGTCTTCGTAGGTCCATGCAAACACTTCAGCAAACTCTTTCAACAACTCAGTATATTTGGCCCTCTGTTCTTTGGTCAAACTGCTTGATAGCTTGACAAACTTAGGCTTCTTTGGTGTGCCAATGTTGCACTCGATCGTGTCAACACCTTCTCCTGAAACTCTACCCTTCACTGCCACATCATTCCCATCGAACAATCTTCCTAAAGGAATAAGTCCTCTCGGAATGTGATTGCCAGGCAGCTGAATAATCTGGTGGTTAGCAATTTTATTTAAAAACACCTCGGGGTGAGGGTTATCTTCTGTATCAGGATCCTGATCAATGTGCAACACAGAAAATTCATCAACAGATTGGAGAAATTTCTCTATTTCCAGATCATCCTTGAATACCTTCCAATGCTTGACATTGTCTGGTACATAGGGCCTATATTTTATCTCAACATCATATTTGGCCATAGGCGGTTGAGGGACCTTGAACTGGCTAGCTGAGACGGCTAAAGAATTGGCCACAGCATTATCCTCCCTTGGAATAAAAGATATATTGAAGGTTGAGAAGAAATTTTCAATTAGGTCCCATGCTTCATTCCTGTAATTTCTGAGTCGAGGGTGCTTAGCCTGATAAGCGCTTCTGATCTGTTAGACCACCAACTCTACATCTCCGAACACTGCTATCTCTTGAATTCTCATTTCCCTTGCAACTCTCAATCCTAGAACAAGGGCTTCATACTCTACCACATTGTTGGTGGCTTCAAATTCCAGCTTATATGACAGGGACATGGTTTCCTGAGAAGGGGACACAAAAAACACCTTAGCACCAATGCCTTCTCTGGAACAGGCTCCATCAAAAAACATTTTCCAAATGGGGGTGATGGAGGGAGGAAATTCATGAGGAGAGGTGGGCTTCTTTCTGAGTGCAAGAGGAGGCTCAAGAGCATGAGTAAGTTGCATTAAACTGGAACCTAAATCAGTGTCCAAGGCGAAAATAGGATGGTTGGTAGGATTGGCTTCGTCACTGATTATATAGGCCAACTGGGCTTCCCTATATACCCTCCTATGTTCTCCTCCAAATACTGGGATAGTAGCGTATGTGAGTTCCATCTGCAAAGTTCATCCCAATCTTTTTATCCAAGATCTTGATAACAGCATACCGAACTTGGGGGGGACATCGGCCACTACAATATCCATGACCACACTTTTCATGGGCAACTGAAACAAGGTCACAGCCAAGTCTTTGATAACTCCTAGACATTGAACCTTCCTGGAGTCAAAGGAATAGAGGTCATGATAGGCTTGGGTGACTTCTATTCGTAGCTCTTCCATGACAGTTTTGGGCATAAGGTTGTGAGAAGCCCCTGAATCCATCAAGCAATTGTGCAGTACCTTGTCATGTATGTTCAAAGAAGTGTAGAAGGGAGGGGATGAGTCATTCTTGTTTTCTATCATAGGACCTAGAATAACTGCAGGCTTTTCATCTTGCAAATTGATGAAGTCTGTGGGAAGGCTTGAGACCTCATACTGTAAAATCTCAGAGAAATGTTTCTTGGATCCTTTATGTTTAATCAATTCTGTCAGGGGCACAGGGATTCTGATTTTTTGAATTTCATGCTCGAAATTAAAAGAAGATGAGAGCTTTTGGATTTCTCTTATTTCGGGAGCATGACTCTGGATAATGGGAGAGAGGGGTTGGGTATTCTTACCTTTGTGATTGTCTGTTGCTTCATTAGCAAGCTCCTCTACTCTAGTGAGCTGCCCAGGGACATCATGTGTTACTGCCTTCTTTTGGGACCTCAGGTCATACCTGCCTTGGCGGCCACTAGTCTTGTTTTCCTTGCTCAGCTCATTTAGCTGACTGTCCATGAGAGACTCCTCATATGTTGATTGAGTGAGATGAGGAAAAGGAGGAGTGTCCCCAAAGCAATGGATTTCAGGATCTAGCTCCTTTGTTCCCCCTTCTTCCCCCTCGGCCACAAAATTGTTTTGGAAAGGGCCCTGAATCTTCTGGTCTTCTCTGTCTCTTCCCCTCTCCCTTTGCACAGTCGGGGAAGAAATATTGTTGGGCCTTCTGAAACCTCCTCCCTTTTCGGTGTTTTGGGGGCATTTGTATGCTTGCCTCCCTTCCACCTTCATTCTCTCCATCTCTGTAGACAGAGACTTCACCATCTTGGTCAGTTCATCCATTTGAGGGCGGGGCACCGATGGGCTAGAAGTTGAGGCTTCGGATCTTGCCTTTCTTCTGTCTGCGTCGGCCTCGTTTCTCAGTTTATCAGCCGCTAATACATTGGATTCCACTTGTATGGTTGCATCTTGCATTTGAGATAAGGAGGTGGCTCTTCTTTCTCTTAATAACAGACAAAAATCGGGGCCAAACGCACTAGCGTAAGTAATCTTGGCTGAGGCTTCTGAAGGATTTACTTCAGCAGGAATTTTATTATACATCTTATTAAATCTTTTGGAGAAGTCAGAGACAGACTCTCCATCCATATTCTTCAAATATCTGAACTCTGTCATGTAATACATGAAATCTTTCTTGTCGCCCCACTGCCTCAGGAAAACACTATCCAGGGCTTCAATCCCAGCGATAGAACCGGGGGCTAGTCCTCTAAACCATTTCCTCACCTCGCCATCTAGGATATGGACGAAGACTCTCATCCAGACATCTTCATTTTCAATGTTGAGGTTGTCTGCATAACTGTAGAAAGCAGCCAGGTGCTCTTTTGCATTTATGTCCCCTTCCCCAGTGAACTTGGGCATATACTTTAAGTAATCTCTAGCAGGGAGAGGATTCATAGGATGAGGTAGGATTAAGGGGGCATATCTGGCAGCGACTATGGTGTCCATTCTATTTAGAGGGGGATTAGCACCAGCTATAGGGATATTAGGCGGAGGAGAGATTGGAGGAGAAGGAGTCCACGAAGGGGCTACCGGGAATGAGTCCCGAAGTGGAGTGGGAAACAAGAGGGGATTTAAGGAGAAGGCTAATTAGCTTAAGTCAGCAGGTGCTCCTCTTCGCACAGGAGTAGGGAAATATTATGTAGTCCTGGGTCTACACCAAGGTATAGCTTCAGAGGAGAGGGGAGTGACAAGGATTTCTCCCTCCAATCCCAGACCAGGAGGGGAAAACTTAGCAGGAACACTCTCGAAATTCCGGAAATGGGAAACTTCATAAAACGGTCTGTTGGGAAGCTGAGGAGAAGAAAATGGAGCTTCTACAGAAGGAGATGAAGGATTACCTATTTTAGCGACGTAAGCTTCTTCTTCGGAAGCCTTTCCTTTTCTAAAAATCACCTCTGGATCAACTACAGGTGTAGCTAGAGGCAGTTGTGGATGAGACCGCGTGTGTCTGCTCCTGGAAGCCACAACTAAAACAGTAGGTTCGTTCCAGTGGAGTCATCACAATGGAGTCGCCAGGTGCACAGTAGCAATCTTCAAGGGCTCTGATACCCGATGCACCTTCAAAATCAGAGGCTCAATGTCGTTCAATCCCAGGGAAAATCTTCAACATTGCATCCCCGACAACGGCGCCAGAAATGTTAGCATCGGAAGTCACCCCTGGATTGCAGCAGGAGCAGAGCCCGACGCCCATCAGATTATGTCACGATTTGTTTAATGGGGTGATCAAATGGAGGTTAACTCAAAGATTTGGTTCTAACTCTGAAACTAGGCCAGGCATGCATGGGCAAGTGAGGTCTTATACAACTTCAGAGAGTGAGTTGTAGTAAGGGTGAGTAGGGGGAAGACTTGTATCAAAGAGACGCAAAGGTATGTCATAAACATCAGGCTTCTAACAGACTATAGGGGAAGGTATCTAAACGCAAGATCTTCTTACATTTAAACACAAAACACCATAGAATACAACAATGCCACAATTAATCCTTTATCATAACACGATTGCAATAATTCACACGAATCATTCGATCACAAACTCTCTTAGTATAAGATGAAAACTAGATGGAGTAAGAAAGACCGTCTGTCATAAAACAAGAAATCTCACATACAGATGCATAACCAGAGAACTAGAGTATTTGTTAAAACTTTACAATCGGGAGCTTCACTCTGCCATCGATCCCTTACAAAAATACAAAGACTGAGCCTATATACTTAGGAAAATTCGCCCAACAGAGGCGTGCCTAGTCACCCAAGGCTCGGTGTCTTTTCAGTCAAATTCGGATAGGCTTTCTCTGTCTGTCTCCACCTTAACTGCACATGGCCCCTACAGGGGGAGGGTAGTTGAGCCATTAAGTGTTGGGCTAGCGTGTGCAGATTTCTCTGTCTCTTCGACGACTTCGGCATGGCTTCTTTTAAAGAAAACGGTACATAGGACCCCTTTGAGCAGACTGCTTGCCAGACCTTCCATATCTCACATTTAATGAATGAAGGGAGGTTTCAACCACCCTTTCTTGCCTTCATTTACCCGAAGTAAAAAATCAAGACCGAGGTCGGATCAAATGGCACTTGGAGGTCACGGTAATTCCTTCTGTGGATCATACGCGACGCCTTTGGACCTTCCTGAACAACTCTTTTCTTTCCCAAGTGACCATGGGCTATGACCCTGTGCTTACTCCCAAAGGTGTTTTCGGGGTTCGCGGATATGAAGGGGTTGATCCATGCTTCTTGAAATCGTGATGGGCGAGAAGGCAGGGAGCCTAATCATGCACCAGGTGTCCCCTTTAGATGGGCGGTTGAGATTGTTCCTCGATATTGTGGCCTCGCCTTTGGGCACTTTCGGCACTTCGTGCCTCGAGGCTGGGAGGAGGTCGATCCTTGCTCTTTGAGGTTGCGATGTGCGAAGGGACGATAAAACTCAATCGCGCATCACGTACCCTTCTTTTGATCGGAGGGCCCGGAACACTTTTGGCAATACTGTGGGCCCATCATTAAAAGTACTTTTCGTTTTGCAATTCGTGAGTCGGAGACCCTCGGTTCCTCTTCTTCAACTCCTGCTTCCCGAGACGGCGATACAGGTAGGGCTCCCTTCCTGGTCAGCGCTCTCCACATGTAACCATTGGCTAAGGCCCAAGTACTAGTGCCTCTCGCTACTCGTGACCTCGCGAGTTGGAGTATCAGATTTTGGTGTGCTCCCTTCGTGAAATCTCGAGACGCGATGGTCAGCGACGGTTGACCTCCTCCGGCTACTTTTCATAACTCGGAATCTTGTGCAATCAAAGGGATATGGTCCGCCCCTCGAACTCATGAACCTCGAGCTTGAGAAGTAACACTGCGCTTGAACTGCTTGCGATCAACGACCCTTGTAAATTCACGAGTGCCTTCCGAAGGATTCCGACCGTTGACTTCCTTAAAACTTTTAGCACTATACTTGACGCGATTCGGTTAATCTGCAATTACCCATCAATCGTTGTTCTTTCTCTATCGTTGAATCCTTTCGCTAAAGAGTAAAATGCCTGCTTGCTTGATTCTAAGTCCGAAAAGGACCTCTTTTGTGTGTTGCACTTGGGCGCTTCTCTTGCAACCTGCAGACCCGGATATCCCGATGCCGAAGACAAGAAATGTTGCTA
>SNQJ01S0024940.1:32168-83530 GCA_010110895.2 Picea sitchensis
GATAATATCTTGAACTTTTACTTTTACTTGTATTTGATAATATTTAATACTTTATAATAACAAATTTTATTAGTGATTAAAACTTTTAAGCCAACTCCCTCACATATTTTAGTTTAGCTATATTAAAAAATATATTTTAGTTTAACTATATATTAAAGGATAAGTATTGATAATTCTATATAATAATAAACTTAGGATTGATAATTCTTTATAATAATAAATTTTATTAGTGATTATATTTTTTTGAACCAACTCTTTCATTTCCATTTTTCATATATTTTAGTTTAACTATATGTTAAAGGATACTCATTTTATCAATTTCTTAATATATTTCAGTGTAATTATGTGAAAGGATAAATATTTTAACATGTTTTTCTTTTATGTTAATATTTTTTTGTTTGTAAATAAAATTAATAATAAAAATTATGTAATAGTTTTTATAATATTCAATTTTATTGGGGATTAAAACTTTGAACCAATTTCCTATTTTTTACCAATTTCTTGAGATATTTCAGTATACCTATGTGAAAGGATAAGTATTTCAATGGCTTTAGCATGCTCTCCTTTTGGATTTAGGTTAATCTTTTCTATTAAGATGTTGTGATTCTTTATTACAAAGAATCACAACATCTTAATAGAGAAGATTAACCTAAATCCATAAGGAGAGCATGCATACTCTCCTAATCTAAAGTTAGCGATGGATCCATACTCTTTTTAATTTAATGGGCAAGTAAGATGATTATATGTTTTTTTCATTGTTGGGCTGAAAAATATATATTATAGAGAGAATTATTAAGAAAAAGAAAAAAAAAATATAGAGATAAAATAAGGGGATCCCTCAATCATGAATTGTAGAGTTTTGGCCCAAAAAATGTTGCAAAGTGGCTATGAGAAGTATCATAAATTACTAGCAAGTGTAACATTTAAAACTAAACTTATTTAATGTATGTAAAAAGACATTTTGCTACTAATGTGCTTAGCATTTATTCTTTTTGACTTGTATCATTCCAACGATGTTGTTCTCTCTAGAATGTGAAAATGTAGGACCGATGCAACACTTTACTATTGCTCATGTTGTTAGTGGAGGTGTTGAATAGTCCTAACCATAGACCATAACTATTATTAGGCATATAATCATAGGAAGTTATCATAAAATCCAAACCTTCATGGTCGATTCCACTCTGAGGTCGAATATTGAAAAAGAATGAGGTATGGAAGGATGTAGTCGTGTTTCTTTCATCTACTCTGAACTTTTTATTCCATAACACCCTTATACATTTACTTTATGGGAATAAATGTGGATTACTTGTGTCAAGCATGAGCTTGAAGGCTTGAAAATCAATTTATATTGTGGCATTAAGTAGAAAGAATCTATTAGGATCTCCATAGACTTCAAAAGAAGGAAAATTAATCTCATAGTTGGAAATACTTTTCCCCAGGAAAATGGACATAATGCTCGAAAGAGTTATTCCTTCCAGGAAACCCATTTAATACCAATGGGATATTTCATATTCAATATCATACATCATTGATTTACAATCAAAGAAGAAGCACACAAGTGAAACTTCGCCAGAATCTTGACCCAAGAAGGCTTAAACACAAGATCCAATTATAAGTACTAAAGATGAAGGCAGACAAAAGACATAAATGAACAACTCCATGGCAGGACTTGGGTGGGTTTTCTTCTTCTTAACGCTCAACACCACATTTTAAATTTTTTATTCATATGAAAAAGGAAATTTAATCAAATAGAATTTAATCAAATAGAATTTAATCTCCTAAAAAAATCTCTATTCTCAAAATCAAAATGAATCCATCCATCCAATTTTTTTTTCCCAAAATTGAATTATTTAATTCAATACAATGTTATTGTTACAACCTTATGGAATAAGTATAGATATAGGATCACAAACACATAATAAGTTTTATAATTCTTAGAGTTGAAACACAATGCATATGAAAGAAAGAAATTCTAAAGAAAAAAAAATATCGAGGGGGCATCAATTAAAGCAAAGGAAGGAAGATCAGGTCATAAATCAAACAACTGAGGATCGCATGGGGTGGTTCGCCGAAAGTTTGGGTGAGGTCGAAATTCGGCTAAGTGTTGATTTTGTGGTAGAGGAAATAGAAGGAAAGAGTGTGATGTGCACCACAGAGACAAGCACAAATATGTCTAAGTGTTTGGTTCTAGGTGTTAGCACTCCGTAAATCTGTTCGAATGATAAACACACAATGAAGGTAATTTTTTCAACCGACTCTGAGACCCGAAACTAGTCTTTCGGATCTGGAGAGGGCTCTCTCAGAAGGTATGGTCTCCGCGTAGCATATGGCTTTGAAAGAAATGGCTAGATTTAACACCTTTGATGTAATGGGTTCTGGTTATATTGGCACAGGAAAGTAAGACTTGGGCTATGGAGTCGATATGAGGAAAATACAGGACAAATGACTCAGTGATTGGACTCGAGACGATAAGGCTAGGAGAGAAACAACCTTCGGTGTTACACCGTAATGTGTGGCAGGAGAAATTACAGGAAGTAACTCAGGAGCGCCATTGTGGTTGAATTCAGAGTTAGCTTTAGAGGAAAACTTTTTGTCTAAGTGGCGCGAACAAGGTACGTTGTACAACAAATCCACAGGTTCGATAATTTGTTTTGAAATAGATAGAAAAACATATGACATAAAGATAACAGGAAAGAACATACACAAAGGAAGAAGCACAATACATCCAACTGTTACAACTAGAATCTTATTGTCAAGCTACAGGACCTTTTCATTTAATTCCGATCAAAACTCAGATTACATACAATAGTTGTTGACTACCACATTTTCCAACCAACCCCGTTTACATGAAAATGATCCCCATATATAGAAAAATGATGTCACCCTTGAATTTTAGGGTCAAGCTACTCCCTCCTGGATTCATGGATCCATTTTCTTTGAAAGAGAACAATAACTTCAATGGATTCACTAAAAATAGAAAATCCAACTTTTCCAAATCATAATCGTAACCGAGATATTATTTACAATCATTGATCATGATCAAAATTAAACCCTATGGTTTTGATAAGTCATAATTTTCACTGTTGGACACTCTTTCATCCTTGCACAACAAGTCTTCTATGCAACAGTAACCTACAGAAAAAATGCAGTGGAATGCGCAACAAACTAGGAAAATAGGTGTTAACGATGACATTGTATATCTCTGATAAAAACCTATTTTTAGAAATTGAGAGAGGCTTTTGTATATAAGATCGTTATAAAAAGAAACCTCTCTCTGTTTCTTGAAATTAATATCCATATGGACGGAATACGTGTCGCAAAAACATGTCTCAAAGAAGAAATCACGAATACTGAAAAATAGGGCTCAAATATTCCTTCAAATCTCCCAATACATGACACATTTTACAAATATGAGAGAGGTTTTTATTATTTGTTTTTTCCTTGACAAAAAACCCTCGGGGATTTTCAAAATTCCTCTCCAGTTGGTTGAAAATTTATTTTGAAGTTGACCACTAAACAAGTAATTTACGTAGTGCGACCTGTAGCCTGTGTGTAGGAAAATCCACTGTGTGACAACATCCTAAGTGCGACAGCCCACTGCGCGACAACATCCTATGCGTAAAAACCTTCTTTGTGCAACAACATCCTCTGCACGACGACATTCTCTGTGCGACAACATCCTTTATGTGACAACATCCTTTGTGTGTTGTGCAAAGAATTTTGCAGCGCGCAATTGCAAATTGAAATGGGAATAAATAAATGATAAGATTCCTTTTGAAAATGGCCCTTGGAGATGTTAGATGATGCGAGGAATAAAAGAAACATGGGTGCTAATAGGCATGACTTTGCAAATTGTTGACAAACCTCTAACCTTAGCCATGAAAATCATGGTGCTAACAGTTGGCTCCAATGGGGATGTTATCCTCCCTATGAGGTAGAAAAGAACAGTAGACCAGGTGCCAATCCATTGGTATTCTCCTAAACTCAACTCTTCAGCTATAATCTGTAATGTGCATCTGTTCAAAACCCAAAACTGTATATGCTCCAAACTGAAATCTGAAACTAAGTTGAAAATGAAAACTGTAGATTGCTAAAAGAATGGCTCATAGTACCGAGCTTATTAGCACTCCTACCTACCCTAACTATTGAAAAAGATGTCAATCAAGTGAAATCAAAGTGTCAATGCAACCATGCAAGAACTTTATCCACCTTTTGCTTTCTTTGTATATGCCTTCTCCAAAGCTTCAAGAATTCGAAAGAAGAAAAAAACAATGGAAAGGTTCTTTCACTTGATTCAAAACCTTCTTCATTTTGTTCACTGCTGTCATATGCACACTTTTCAATTTCTTTGGATTTCTGAACACACTCATTTTAAGATTCATCTTTGACCAATGGATGCAATTTTGAACTAATAAAACCTTCCATTTAACAAGAAATAGTGTCGTTAAACACGTGAGAATATTGCTGCAATTTCTCGTCAATTGTTTCCCATGAAACAGTGTGATTTTTCATCAGCACACATTCCTCTGCCTCAGTGATGATCTTTAAATTTTATTTCAACAATTTAAACGAAGAAAAGCATAAAGGCGAAGAATTTCCTTCAGCTGATTTGGTAATTTCTTCATATTCTTCTTTGTAGCTGTGATATGTAGGTTGATTGCTCTCATTACACTGTTGAAAAGGAACATTTTCTGATAGAGAACATGCAACTGGTTGTTCTAGGAAGTCAACACCATGATCATCATCATATTCATCATATATACGAAAATCAACAATATGTGCAATGTCATCTAACAATAAAAATCTTGGGACATCAACCTGTTCTTCAACAAATTGATTTGCAAATTCATTTTCTTGAATGTCTACAAATGAATACATAAAACAATCAGCTTCGTGCTTATCATGGGATGGATAAGAAGATAAATTATCACCTTCTTTTTCAGTGAGTGGAGTATAATCCTTTGCAAAATCATCAGCATTTAAAGCTTCAAGAGGACATATGAAATTATTAACCCTCTTCTCAAGATTCAAAACAATTGTTCTTTGTTCAGATTCACTGTCATGTTCTTTAGCATCCAACTCCTCGTTTTGAATCTATTTACATGCTTGAATATTGTCTTCAACTTCCTGAGGATTGTTGAACATCTGTTGCAAAGACATAGACTTCCTCTCCATCAAAAGAAAAGATAAGTCTGATTGAAAGGTTGTTACATAATGGAGCATGGTGGCAACTTCAGGAGGTTGAACTTCTTTAGGCAGTTTACAATAAAGACTAGCAAACCTCCTACTGAAATTTGAGATGGTTTCATCTTTCATTCTTCTCATGGCTAAAAAATCTGAAAGGAGTAGATCCCATGACTTTATCTCACCCCAAAATCTACTAAAAGTTTCCCTCAGTTCATCCCACGAGCTAATTGATTGAGGATGAAAATTTATGAACCATGCTTTGGAATCTCCTTGTAAGGACTGAGAAAAGGCCCTCATAGACACATCATCATGTTCGATCTCAAAAATTTCTATAAAATGATCAAAGATATGAATATGATTTTCAACTGACTTTCCATCAAGCTCTCCATCGAATTGAGGAAGGTACTTATAATGTTTCAGAGGAAATTCATGAAGGATGGAAGGAATTTAAAGAGGACACTATATTTCTTGTATCTTGCAGGGTGTAGGATTAAGAACAGAAGGTACAATATCATCTTTGGTTTCATTTATCTCACAACAATGATCATGAACGTCATATGGCTCAGAGGAAGGAGCTTGGTGAATATCGGTTATACAAGAAGAAGGACATATAGCTACAGTTTTCCATGGAGGATATACAAGGGTAGATATCTGGGATTGATTTGAATGTAGTAAGTGAAGAAATATTCTTTTGAAAAACTCAGGAAAGGACAAGAAGCTATTGATAAAACATAAAAGTACTTATTGAACTAAACTTAATCTTGAGTACCTTATTTTTCCATGCTTTTCTTCCATATCTCTGTCAACAGGTCTCATTCTCCAGTGGAGTATTTGAATCTCATTTGAAGCTTGATTGGAGTCTCCATGAAAACTTTAGCTCTGGATTCTTTTGCCAGTGGAATCACCTTCAACTGATTTTCTGATGTGTGGAGTCGCCAGACCAAAAATACAACCAATATGTGCCTAAGTGTCTTCTGCTCTCAAACCTTACAACTGAAACGATGTCGTTCTTCCCAGGGAAAGTTTCATTCAATTCTGTCCCCAACAACGACGCCGGAATGTTATCACTCCGTAAATATGTTTGGCTGATAAACAAACAATGAAGGTAACTTTTTCAACCGACTTTGAGACTCGAAAATAGCCTTTCGGATCTGGAGAGGGCTCTCTGGGAAGGCGCGGTCTCCGTGGAGGATATGGATTTGAAAGAAATGGATATATTTAACACCTTTGATGCAATGGGTTTTGGTTATATTGGCACATGAAAGTAAGACTTGGGCTATGGAGTCGATCTGAGGAAAAGATGGGACAAATGACTCAGTGACTGGACTCGAGAGGATAAGGTTAGGCGAGAAACAACCTTCAGTGTTACACCGTAATGTGTGGTAGGAGAAATTACAGGAAGTAACTCAATAGCTCCACTGTGGATGAATTCAAAGTTAGCTTTAGAGGAAAATGTTTTGTCTAAGTGGCGCGAACAAGGGGTGTTGTATAACGAATCCGCAGGTTCGATAATTCGTTCCGAAATAGACAGAAAAATATATGAAATAAAGATAACAGGAAAGAACATATGCAAAGGAAGAAGCAAAATACATCCAACTATTACAACTAGAATCTTACCGTCAAGCTACAGGACCTTTGCATTAAATTCCGGTCAAAACTCGGATTACATACTATAGTTGTTGTCTACCACATTTACCAACCAACCCTGTTTACATGAAAATGATCCCCATATATAGAAAAATAATGTCACCCTTGACTGTTAGGGTCGATCTACTCTCTCCTGGAATCATGGATCCATTTTCTTTGAAAGAGAACAATAATTTCAACGGATTCACTAAAAATAGAAAACTCGACTTTTCCAAATCATAATCGTAACTAAGATATTCTTTAAAATAATTGATCATGATCAAAATTCGACCCTATGGTTTTGACAAGTCATCATTTTCACTGCTAGACACTCTGTCATCCTTGCACAACAAGTATTCTATGCAACAGTAACCTACAACAAAAATGCAGTGAAATGCGCAACAAACTGGGAAAATAGGTGTTACATATGACTCGTATATCTCTGATAAAAAAATAATTTTATAAACTGAGAGATTTTTTTGTAGATAAGATCGTTATGAATAAAAAAATCTCTTGGTTTCTTTAAATTCATCTCCAACGGGCCAGAATATGTGTCGCAAAAACATGTCTCTGACAGGAAATCACGAAAGCTGAAAAATAAGGCTCAAACATTCCTTCGAATCTCCCAATCCGTGACAAATTTTACAACTCTGAGAGAGGTTTTTATTATTTGGGTTGTTCTTAACAAAAACATCTTGTGGAATTTCAAAATTCCTCTCCATTTGGTCGAAAATTGATCTTGAAGTTGACCACTAAACCAGTAATTTACGTAGTGCGACCTGTAGCCTGTGCGCAGGAAAATCCACTGCACGACAACATCCTATGCGTGACAACCCATTGTGTGATGAAATCCACTGCACGACAAAATCCTATGCGTGACAACCTTCTTTGTGCGACAACATCCTCTGCTCGATGACATTCTCTGTGCAACGACATTCTCTGCGCGACAACATCGTTTGCATGGTGCGCAGTGAATTATGCAGCGCGCAGTTGCAAATTGAAATGGGAATAAATAAATGATAATATTCCTTTCGAAACTGGTCCTTGGAGATGTTAGATGATGCCAGGCATAAAACCAACATGGGCGCTAACAAGCATGACTTTGCAAATTGTTGACAAACCTCTAACCTTAGCCATGAAAATCATGGTGCTAACACTGGGCATGAGGAAGAGGGATGGGATGGGTGCACTTTGGTGTGATGGAAATCTACGACAAAGAGACAGTGCACAGGTTGAATTTGTATCACAACAAGTGTATGTGTTGTATGTATTTGTTGAGAGAGCGCACTCCATTGTAAACATTGCCGATTGCAACAGAAACTACATCCTCAATTCTCTTATTGTATTTCCATATTGTAACTGTACTTTGGGTGTCAGGCCAGTTGGGCCGCCTGACCCTTTACATAATATCTTGCAGAGTACAGTGTGTGTGTTGTTACTTCTGAATTGTTCTAAGTGTTGGAATGTTATCATGTTTTTAATTAATAAAATATTCTAAGTGTCAAGGCATAATATGAGCTGAGTAGAATAGGATTGGCCTCACCATCGAGGTGAAAAAGTTACAGTGTTGCATGAACCTCAAGTTGTTAGTTGAATTGGGTGTGCCAAGTCAGTTTCACCTCGGGTGTCAGTTGTGAGGGCATGACAGATGGTATCGGAGCTGGTTGTGAACAACTCGATGGAGAAATTTTAATGAAACTCTTCGCCATATGTCACCTTCATGAAAAATGGTATTAGAGCATATTGCTCATCTGTGACAGAGGGGAAGAACATACTTGAAGGAATTCAGATTCGTCACAAGTTTGGAGATTGTAGCAAGGCACACCTTGGGAGGGTTTGATCGTGAACTGTGAAGGAAGAAAACTGGGATGGCCTAGTTGAAGGATTCTAATAGGCTCATCACATGGTTAGGAAGGTTAAGGACCCACTTTGGGGATAGTCGAAGTTGCAAAGTGAAGTCAACCGATTTGAGTGAATATTTGGTCACAAATTTTGGTGAATTCTTGAAGTGATTTATTGGCACGTTGCACAAATGGTGAAGATACTTAAATGTTCAGACATGGATGGGTTGCATGTAGAAGAAAATAACACAAATAAGGATCCCAAGACATTTAGGATGAAGTACCACCTCATTTCTCTACATAAGACAATAAAACAGATGAAGAAAACAAGATATCAACAAGGTGATAAGGTCAAACATTTGGAGGTTGAGATCAGCAGATTGTTACATGATTTTAATCAGCCTAGGTGGGAGATCCATGAAAATGTGAATATGATCACCAACACACTAATCGATGATGTCCAAGACAAACTCAAGACAATATAGGATTCTTTGTAATCGATCACCCAAAATTTGAAGATCAAGAAGATACCATTACATTGTTAAAGTGGGCTACAACGAGTGGGCCAAGCTCATCCGTCATGAAAATAAGTTTTAAGATGAGATAAGTTGAACCATACAATGTTACCTACAATGCTTTTTTGTTGGGAAAATTTTGATGGGACATGGAGAAGTACTTGGAGCAATTGAACAAAAGTCCAGATGAAGCCAAGGTAAACATTGTTGTAGTGTTCTTGACAGGGACTGTGAAATTTTGGTGGAGAAACTAGGTGGAAGATTTAGTAGTTGGTTGAACCATAGAGAAGATCAAAAACTGGGTAGAGATGAAAATATCCTTGAAGGCATAGTTTGGTCAGAGAAACCAATCTTTTTTGGGTATGTGTTATATTCTTTGCACGGGTAGTAGTGTCAATATGTTTTTGCATGGTCCTATGAAGACTTGAAGACGAATGATTCGAGGATCATTCAACATATCATCCCACTTATACCTGAAGTCAAGTCATTTCAATAGAAATTAAGGAATTGTTTGTTGGCATGTGTTATATTATTTGCATGGGTAGTAGTGTTATATTGTGCTTCGAGAAACGTGTCACATATTTAGGTGGTTTTCGGCACATAGTTTCTTTTCTGATGGTTTTCTATTTCCGGTTAAGGAATTAGGGTTGTTGACTAATCCAAGTCATTGGGTTAGGGTTTTGGATGTCGCTAGCTCCTATATGTATATTGTATTGTAAAAAATGTATCACAATGAATGAATATAGAATATGTTGGTTTACCTGGTTTGGGTTTCCAGGGGAAAAATTTGTATTTGTCATTGTATCTTTTTTGTTCTTTTACTAAAAATCCATTTGCAGTAAATATTCTACAAGGTTAAAATCTACAACATTGGATCATAAGAAATCATTTGTTGTCTTTAAGCATGCTGGTAAGATCCATAAATATATCAAGGAGTTCATTGGCCTCATGTTGGATACCAAGGATATGTCGGACAAAAAAGAAAATTTCCATTTCATGAATGGTTTGTAGCCCCGGGGACAAAGTGAATTGAAATTCCATAATGTGCAAACTCTTGCGAGAGTAATCACTATGGTAGACAAATTGTTTGACTTAAAAGGTGAAGACAATATAGGTCTTAGGAGTAGTGAAGACACCCAAAGTGAGAATCAAGGAAAGAAGATCAAGGACAATGGAAATTTTAAGGCAACCAAAGGTAGTGAAGAAAATGCCAAGTAGGAAGATTCATAAAGGGATAAAAAACCGATTTTTTTTCAGATATTTGTGAAGGAGCATTATGCAAAGAATTGTTCATTGAAGAAAGTGGATAACTCATTCGTGGGAGTGATATAGGTTTTGGGTGCATGGAGGCAGACTATACAACAAGTCAAGACCCTAGCATGAGAAGACTTAGTTATGTTCAAGCATAATTCAATAGGAAATCAACGGTAGCCATGGTGGATAGTGACACTACTCACAAATTCATGAGAATGGATGTTGCATAGAGACTTGGACTACATTTTTTATGCAGGAGCATCACCAACAAAGTATGCATGGAGGACAGCTCGACGCACTAAGTGCATATTTTGAAATATTTTGAATTTCAAAGATCAGTGTATTAATGTAATATCTCACAAAGATTTTTAAGTTATGAAAATCTTTAATGATCAGAGGCTGAGCCATCGTATAAGATTGATGGGGGGGATATATTTTGATTTAATATGAAATGATTGTAGCACAGATCTAGAGCGCTCGCTCTTATCTGTCTGACTTGATATTTATTGTAATAAATGTTAAGTAGTTGATAGCAATTAATTTAGATAGGATAGATGCAGAGTAGCTAGAGGGAAAGAATCGAAGAGTCCCTTTGTGTAAAGATTTGTAATGCTACCCAGTAGTAAGGTTGTTGAGAGGATGTTGAATCTAATGTGTAGATTTCCATTGTAGTTAAGAGATGGGAGATACAAAGAAATATTGTATGAATGTATGCAAGTTCATTTGAATGAATATAGCAGAGGAATATTGTTCCAAATGCGTGTTATTATTGTGTCTATCTGAATGAATGAAAGGTAGACCTTTTGTTTGTTTTCATTTCTCTGTTATTTCTTGTTTTTGTATCCATGAATGCATTTACAAGGTTGAATATATGAGTCACTATAAATATTGAATAAGTTTTATTTTTTTTCTCTTCTATGAGCGAGTGCAAGGAGTGCATAGCATCTACAAGGAGTGCGTTGACGAAGTCTGTTTCGACTCTTAAGCTCGAAAGAGATGGAAAGAACTTGTGTGTGCAAGATACATCAATGGACTGATATAGCAAGATACATAAATGGACTGAGATATGATATCCAGGATGAAATCAGCATGGCGATAGTCAGAACAATAGAGGATGCGTACCAAATTAGGTTGAAAGAAAAAGAGAAGTTGGCCAGGAAGTAGAGTAAAAAAAATAGAGGTCGAAGCTTGAACAGAGGAAAAGGATTTTCCCAGGATAAAGCACATAATCCCAAGGACGAGGCAGAGAAACCACATAATCAGTCTGAGAGAGGAGGAAGTTCCTGAGGAAGGCAGAGTGGCGGTAGAAACTCTTTTCCCAGAGGAAGAGGAAGAGGCAAAGGAGGAGAAGTGAGATGTTATGCATGTGGAAAGACAGGGCATATGTCTTGGGATTGTCTCGAGAGGAATAAAGGAAGAGGTGAAGCTCACATTTTGGAAGCGCAAAAGTGAGATGTTGAGGAAGAAGGAGAAGAGGATGGGAAATAATTGATGATGAAGAAGGTTCTCTTGAAGCAAGAACTAGAGACTGAAAATCCATCACAGAGGAATAGTTTGTTCATGACAACCTCCAAAATGAAGGACAAAGTTTTCAAGGTGATAATTGACAGTGGGAGAACTAACAACTTAGTATCCACAGAGATGGTGGAGAAGCTAGAGCTGGAGACGACTGTACACCCAACATCGTACAAAGTCACATGGTTGAAAAAAGGTCATCTGGTAACAATCACTAAACAATGTCTGGTTGAATTTAATATAGGAGGGTATAGGGATGAAATCCTGTGTGATGTGATTCCCATGGATGTATGTCATGTTTTGTTGGGGAGACCATGGAAATATGACATGCATGTCATTCACGATGAGAGATGAAATACGTATACTTTGGAGAAGAATGGTAGGACACATATGTTACTACCAATTAAAGAAAATAAGGTAAAGGATGAAGCTAAGATGAGCATACTTATCATGAGTGGGAAGGAAATCCTAAGTGAAGTAAAGAAAGAACATGAGATGCAGTTCGTTGTAGCAAGGAAGCCGAGGGTTATCCTTACCTGTACTTCGATGGAATATTTTTTTGAGGAAGTTCAGGAATTGTTGGGGAATTTTTCCGATATAGTAGTGGATGAGCTGCCAAACTCATTGCCACCTATTAGAAGTATTAATCATCACATTGAATTGATACTAGGAGAGAGCCTGCCAAACAAAATAGTGTACAGATTGAAAACTCAAGAGAATGAGGAGGTGAAGAGATAGGTTCAGGATCTGTTAGACAAAGGATTGGTCAGAGAAAGCTTGAGTCCATGTGCAGTACCGACTTTGTTGAGTCCAAATAAGGATGGAGAATGGAGAATGTGTACGGACTCAAGGGCCATAAAAAATATCACCATCAGATACAAATTTCCATTGCCAAGGATGGATGACTTGATGGATTTCCTAAGCAGAGCAAACTATTTTTCAAAGATAGATTTGAAAAGTGGATATCACCAAATAAGGATGAGAGAAGGTGATGAGTGGAAAACAACATTCAAGACAAATGAGGGGTTTTATCAATGGTTTTTTATGCTATTTGGCTTAACAAATGCCCCAAGTACTTTTATGAGGCTGATGAATGAAGTGTTAAAAGATTTCATTGGTAAATTCGTGATCGTGTATCTAGATGATATACTGGTATTTAGTAATACTGAGGAGCAGTTGAGACATTTGACATTGGTAATGAGGAGGTTACAACAAGAGAAGTTGTTGATTAATCTGTGAAAGTCCTCTTTCATGAAGACAAAACTCATATATTTGGGTTTTGTGATTTCTTCAAATGAATTGAAGATGGATCCTGAAAAGGTGAAAGCAATCAGAGAATGGTCATCACCAAAGAGTATCTTTGAGGTAAGAAGCTTCCATGGATTAACAAGTTTTTATCAGAATTTCATCAGAATTTTAGTGGGATTAGTGCTGAAATGATGGATACAATAAAGAAAAGACACAAGTCTTTCAAATGGACAGAAGAGGTTGAGAGGAGATTCAATATATCGAAGGAGAAGATAACGAAAGAACTGATTTTGGTATTACCGGATTTCAAAAAGACATTTCAAGTGAGATGTAATGTGAGTGGAGGTGCAATTGGAGAGGTCTTAAGTCAAGAGAATAGGCATGTTGCATATTTCAGTGAGAAGTTGAATGAATCCAAGAAGAAGTACTCCACATATGACGAAGAGTTCTATGCCATAAGTCAAGCCTTGAAGAAGTGGAGGCATTATATTGTACCAAAGGAGTTTGTTTTGTATAGCGATAACCAAGCTTTGCAATTCATAACCAGACAAGAGAAGTTAAACTAGAGACATGCCAAGTGGATAGTATTTATGAAAACTTTCACTTTTTTCATTAAACACATTTCTAGTAATGCTAACAAGGTTGTTGATGCATTGAGAAAGAGGATTTTAATTCTCAATAATTTCAGGTCAGAACTTTGGCTTTTGATCACCTTAAGGAAATGTACCACAGTGATCCAAATTTTAGAGAGGCATACAAAGCGTGTGAGAATACTGTACTCAGAGACAGAACCCAGTGGGCTGAATACGTGATTCAAGATGGGTTTATTTTTAAAGGGTGCCAGTTGTGCATACCAAGATGCTCGATGAGGGAGAATTTGTTGAAGGAAAATCATAACTGAGAGCTAGCCGGACATTTCGGCCATGACAAAACATTTTCCCAATTAACTGGTTCATATTATTGGCTAGGTATGAGAGCAGAGGTGAAAATATTTGTGAGTATGACGAGGGGAAGAAGCAAAACACTGGGTTGTATCAACCATTGCCTATTCCATATTTGTGGTAGTGGACATATTTTCAAAAATGGCACACTTTATCCCATGCCAGAAGACTAGTGTTGCAACACATGTTGCAAATTTTTTTTTTCCAGAGAGGTTGTCAGACTCAATGGGTTGCCTAGGAGTATAGTTTCAGACAGGGATACCAAGTTTTTTGTTCATTTCTGGAGGACATTGTGGAAAAATTTGGGGACGAAGCTATCTTTTAGTTCTGCATATCATCCAAAGACATATGGACAGACTGAAGTGGTGAATAGAAGATTAGGATATTTGCTGAGGAGTTTGGTCACTAAACTCCATAGTTAGTGGGATCAACTTCTAGCACAAGAATAATTTGCGTATAATGACTCAGTGAACAAAAGCACTGGGAAAAGTCCATTTCAAATCGTGTATGGAATGAATCCAAGAGGAGTGTCGGATTTAAGAGATATGGGGCAGAGCAAATTTAGGAGCACAGGAGCCGAAGACTTCGCTGAAGAAATGCAGGAACTTCATAATCATATCAAGGATCAATTGAAGAGGAGAAACAATGAATACAAGTGCAGAGCTGATCAACAGAGAAGAAAGATTTAATTTGAAGTTGGAGATCAAGTTCTAGCACATTTTAGGAAGGAAATGTTCTTGAGGGGAACATATAATAAGTTGAAATTGAAAAAGATAGGGCCGTGTAAAATCCTGAGAAGATTTGGAGAGAATGCTTATGAAATAGAGATCCCAAAAGGTGTGGGTATATCACCCATATTAAATATAGAAGACCTATATCCTTACAAGGAATATGGATCCGAAAGATCCGAATATCAAAGGAAAATCCAAAGGGAGAAACAAATGCCTGTAGCAAAGAAGCCGCATATGGACAAGATCGTAGATCAACGAGTTGGAAAGAAGACTTGAAGGAAGATGTATTTTGAATATTTAGTAAAGTGGAAAGGACGAAGAATAAACGATGCCAGCTGGGTTAGTGAAGTAGATATCCAGAAGCATTGAAAATCAGTGCAGGAGCTCATGGACATGAGTCCATGAATTTTTCAGCCAGAGGAGTATGATGGAGGAGCATCGCCAGCAAAGTATGTGTGGAGGACAGTTGGGCGCACTAGCATGCATTTTGAAATATTTTGAATTTCAAATATCAATGTATTAATGTAATATTTGACAAAGGTTTTTAAGTTATGAACATCTTTAATGATCGAAGGTTGATCCATCACGTAAGATCAATGGGGGGGATGCATTTTTCTTTAATATGAAATGATTGCATCACAGATCTAGAGTGCTCACTCTTATTTGTCTAACTTGATATTTATTTTAATAAATGTTAAGTAGTTGATAAAATTTATTTTCGATAGGATAGATATAGAGTAGCTGGAGGGAAAGGCTCGAAGAGTCCCTTTGTATAAAGATTTGTAATGATGTCCAGTAGTAAGGTTGTTGAGAGGCTGTTGAATCTAATGTGTAGATTTCCATTGTAGTCAAGAACTGGGAGATACATAGAAATATTGTATGAATGTATGCAAGTTCAGTTGAATGAATATAACAAAGGAATATTGTTCCAAATGCATGTTATTATTGTGTCTATCTGAATAAATGAAAGGTAGAACTTTTAGTTGTTTTAATTTCTCTGTTATTCCTTGTTTTTGTATCCATGAATGCATTTACAAGGTTGAATATATGAGTCACTGTAAAGATTAAATAAGTTTCACTTGTTTTCTCTTCTACGAGCAAGTGCAAGGAGTGCGTTGACGGAGTTTGTTTCGACTCATAATCTCAGAAGAGACAGTAAGAACTTGTGTGTGAAAGGAGTGCATCGACGTCCGCAAGGAGTGCGCGACAGAGTTTTCAGACACGAAATCTCGGGAAGGGTATCGTGATTTAGTCACAGAAGGAAGAAGCGATCAAAGAACAAATGCAATGAGTGCAAATCATCCACAGAGGAGTTGAGTGTGGAAGAGAACCTATCACAAGATGTGCGAAGGTCGCGATTTCAAGTAAGTGTCAAAGAAAGTGTTTAGAGGAACAAGAGAAAGTCTAAGAAGTAAAGTTCAGGAGGGAGAGAAGTGGAAAATCTTCAAGGAGATAATTCCCTGAAGTTTCCATCAGAGTCGGTGGAAGATATTCGTTTGAGAGGGAAGTGAGAAATTCCAGATCGTCATATCTGGGAGAAATAAGCGGAGGATATCCATAAGGTGTTTCAACACTTCGAAGTTCAAGAAATTTGAGTTCTTGGTGAAAGTAGAGTCACAGAGTATGAAATCGTGATTTGAACTTAGTCGTTGATCACAAAGAGAGCACATGGAAGCGGATTAAGGAATCCGAGATTTAGAAATTCGGAGGTTTGTGGGTGAGAAGCCTAGAGTTTCACGAATTCGCGAAACCCGAACCATAGTGGGATCAACAAATATAAGGAGACGCATGGCAGAAGTCCAAATATTCAGAGAAGAGTGCTTTAGAAGGAACCAAAAGAGGAGCTCGGGCTATCCCCAAACTCCGAATCGCAAAGGGATAGACCCATGGTCACAGCCGTGGTCACTTGGAGAAAATGGGTTTGTGTATGTATAGTCATTTTGGGTAACCAGAAGGACCCAAAGATTCCCTCCAACTCAATATTTCGAATGATCCAAGACCGGGAGGTCGAGCATCCCTTTGGAGGGAACGGGGTTTGCGCCAAGTTTGAGCAGGTGTGCACTTATTTCAAGGTGGTAAATTTAGGTTATTAAGAGGTTGTTGGCATAGACAAGAACATTCCTTTGAATCTTAAGGAGTGGACTTGGAAGGAGAGTTTCACCATTTTTCCACTAGATGACTATAAGGTGGTACTAGTTAAGGAGTTCATGCAGAATGAGAAGGTAGTTCTCATTCCTTGTGCAAAGATTTGGGCTATATTTTCCTGACCAAATCCATGTTTGGTGTGTATGGTAAAGGGGAATATGGGGATGTGGATAAGAATATATTCCTTACACACAATTTAAAAAGGTGATCAATGCCTTCACACAAACATATGTGGAGAAGGAGAATAGATGGTCAAGACAAGTGACTCAGACAACCGAGAAGTGTTGATAGGCTTGGAGTGGTGCAGTGACAATATTGAAAGGATATTGGACTATGCAGTATTCTTCATGGAGAAGTTTGCAGAATTTTGTGAAAGTGTGAATGAAGTTTTGAAGGAACTAATAGAGATGATGGTGAAAAGGAAGCCATAAAACTTGAGGAATGGACAGTTGAATCATTTCTTGAACATGTGTGTGATGGGGAGAAACCAAAACCCTGGTACAAATATTCCAAGGAGGAATTTGAACCAATTTCAGACACTCTTGGAGATGGCTAATGGCCATACAATCCATAACTTGAGTGCCTTATGCAAAAAACCATGAAAAGGGTTAGTTGAACAAGTACTTGGTTTCCTGGTTAACGTGGTGGGTTGGCTGAATGAAAGGATGTGGGAACTAGTTGGAGATTTGGTGGGTCATCTAGACAAGTTTGTGGGGTTCTTGGAGAGTCATCTAGATGAGTCACCTAAGTGTGTGCACACTTGAGGTCAGTTTAAACTTGTTGAGGGGCACAACACACAGAGCAAACCAATCATCTTTCTCACACTACAATAGACACATTGGTCCACTTGGGGGAGCCAACACACACACACACACACACACACACATACACACACATAAATAAATTGAGGGGGAGAGTCACCAAGGAATCAATCAAATTGAAGGAAGGAATATCAAATCATAGATCGAACACCAAATATTGCGTGGGGTGATTCGACAAAGGTTCATATGAGTTGGGTGATCAATGAGATGTGTGGCAGAAGGCACAATAGAAAACCAAAGTTTGGGTGGGGCTGAAATTCAACTAAGTGTTGAATCTATGGTAGAGACAAGAGAAGGAAAGAGTGTGACATGTTCCATAGAGATGAGCATGAATACGACTACGTGTTTAGTTCTGGGAACCCAGAGGTGAGATGGGACAGGCACACTTTCGTGCAATGGAATTCTATGATGAAGAGACAATACACGAGTATAAGTTGTATCACAACATGTTTATGTGGTTTATGTATCTATTCTGAGTGCTCTCTCCATTGTAAACCTTTTTGGTTGCGACACAAGCTACACACTCGACACACTTGTTGTATTTTCATATTGCAATTGTACTTCAAGTGTTATGTCGGTTGGTTCACTCGACCCTTTACATAATATCTTGTTGTGTAGATTGTGCGTATTGTTACTTGTGAACTATTGTAAATGTTGGAATGTTATCATTTTGTTAATTGATAAAAGATTCTAAGTGTTAAGGTGTAGTATGAGCCAAGTACACTCGGGTTGGCCTCACCACCAAGGTGGAAAATCTATGTTGTCGCACGAACCTTAAGATGCTAGGTGACTTGGGTGCACTAATTATGTTCCACCCTAGGAATTAGCTATGAGGACATGGCACCAATCATCCCATATGTTCAAAAACTTATTTTCATAAGTTTTGAACATTAATTATCAATCCAGGAGTCCGTAAAATTTGGGGTGAAAGCACATGAAATGTAGGGTCAAAGCTTATTCAAACAAACTAAGAATTAAATTTAATTGAAATTTTACAATGTGAACATAAATTTTAAACTAGAAAAATAACATAATGGAACTATTCTAATCCAATCTAGGTTGTCATAACTTACAAAGGTAGAAACTCCAAGTGTGAGATATCATGCCTCAAATGACTCACACAGTGATACTCTCTTCACTTTTGGATTTCAATGATTGGAAAAGAATATTCATCACACAATCATTAACTTAAATAAAACAAAAATATTATAAGTTAAATTCCTTCAATCTAAGGTTCACAACTTCAATGGTGGATACTCTAGTCACAAAGGGTTGTTTCAAAAGAATGAAAACATCTCTGAAACAAAACTCAGTTTTGACTTATGAACTTGAAATAATATTTATGTGTCTAAGAAAGAAAATTAAAACACTCAAAGATTGCTAAATTCCTTCAACTTAATATCCACAGTTTCTTTGGTTAAAAATCAGATTGTAGAATGAAGTTTTCTTCCACCAGTGATGAGTTGTATTTGTCACAATTTCAATGGTAAGCATGTTGATTGTAAAGTGTATTTTTATTTACAATGATACTGTGATGATTGTGAAGTTTAAATAACTCAGCAAGAGGACGCTTCCTACAAAAATACTATGTTGAACTATGAGAAAAGATTGTAAGGAATATTTTAAACACACATATGATAAAATCAACTTTTTCATATCCATGTATTTTATAACAATTCCTCTTTTGACTCAGGGAAAGCATAACCCCCACCCTTTGATTCATATATAGATTGAAGGGCTACTTTAGCATCAATTAGGTTGTGTTCGTCCTTTTGTCTCTTCTAATGTGCCCATTTCCTTATGACCTTTTTGAGTATTTTTAGATTTGCTACAAATTGGACTACAACTCGTTCTTGTGCATTTTGGTCGACCAAGATCCAATATTTTTTGACTAAGAAAATAAACTCCTCCTCCTTTAACCAAGCAAAATTGAATTTGAAAGGGCTACTCGAATTTTTAGATCTTCCAACAATTTCCATAAAAATTGGAAGGTGGTGTGATTCCCCTGCACTTCCTAACCATTTTCTGATTGTAATGGTGTTTCCAACACCTTCTCTGTGATAAGAAATCACTCTATTCTTTTATTTCTCCATGTAGGGATGAACTTTATGGGTATATGTGTGTGTATGAGAGAGAAAGAGAAAGAGATATTAGTATAGATTTATATTTATTATGAATTAAGGGGATCACATTTCTTATAAATATGGATTTGATTCCTCTAAAAATATGATATATTCAAAATTAAAATGAATTATATATATGTATGTCAACTTCATGTTAAGTAATAAATGAATTACACATATCTTTCACACTCAAATATAAAAGGTCTTATTAACTAAATAAAAAAAATTTAAATACAAAAAATTATATAATTTTTTTTGATGGGTAACTCAAATATAAAAGGTCCTATTAACTAAATAAAAAAATTTAAAATACAAAAAATTATATAATTTTTTTGATGGGTAAATAAAACTTTTATGAAATCTATTTGACAATATATTTAACAATTTTCATTTTCATGTGTTATTTGATTAATTATTTTTTAAAATAAAAATTTTAATAAATGAATATGATAAAAATCATAAATGGAAATGTCAAGATTATTTATTTAATTTTATTTTAATTTTCATGAGACAAGTAACAAGCACAAATTCCATATTTATAAAAATTATGAAAATAGTGTAAAGTCTTGAAGATAATTTTTTCCTTATTTTAAGGAAAAAATAAACCTTGAGAAGTGTCTCATTGTTAAATATTATTTTGGTATTGAAAATTTTCCATATGATCATATTCTTGATAGTAAAATTTTATAGTAACATAAAATTTCCTTGAATTTTAATCATATTTGTAGGCAGCGAAAAACTATATTTACAGAAAAAAAATCTATTTCCCACAAAATTAAAATATTCCAAACATTTATGCATCTATTTCGAAACATACATGTACACTATGAATACTATGGAAACGGATAAGCAATGTGTACACTATGAATACTATGGAAACGAATAAACAGTGTTGCATAACGTATCACTGGAGTAGAGGCTAACGCTCATCTGGAAAACTGATTATTGTAACCGTGGACGAACACGCTACCCTCGGGTCTTTTGTCTGCCGCTTCTCTCCCAACCGAACTATACCCACATATACAATGTACAAAAGAGATTGTCCTCTCAAGTAAGAGACGTAATCAGTATGAATATGCTGTAACTGATTCATCCATCTGTTGGGGCAATACTTGAGTCGCACAAACACAATAATCGCAAGATATTCATCCATCTCTTGGGGCAATACTTGACTAGCACAAACGCAATAATTGTAAGATAAAAATTCACTGAATCATGATGTAGCAGTCATTACTAATTTTGACAGTAATTTTTTTGAATAATTGTAATGAGTCATATTGAATGTCCAGTTTGCTATGCAGCATTGAATGTTGCGGCAAGTGAATTATAGACAGTAAGATTTGAAATCAATATCCAATTTGCTAAGCAGCATTGCAGCAACATTGAATGTTACGACAAGTGAATTATAAGCAATAAGATTCGAAATCAATATTCAACCTGCTAAGCAGCATTGCAGCATAATGCTACTATAGATGAACTATAGGCCCTGGAATCCTAAAGCATTCAAGAAAAATCAGAATCAAAAGAACTTTTGGTTGTTCTATCCAATAAACATGCTTGTTCACTGAGGTAACTGTAACTAAATTTGTTTTAAAAACAACCTGAATAGAATAAAACTAACACATCCACTTTAATTGCCTATGGTGAAGCCCATAGGAATCACCATCAGTTAACCATTTTAGAAAAATGGTTAAAACCTTCCACATTAATAATTGATGGTGAAAGCCCATAGAAATCGCCATTTAATCATTTTAAAAAAATGGCTAAAAACTTCTAGTGAGTATAATTGACTACCCTCATACTAGTGTATTGAACTAGTAGAAGTTTCCCCTAAACTTATAGAAAACTTGAAGTTGAGAGTGACAATAATATACTAAAAAGATGTAAAAAAATATTTTAGATTACAATGTATCTAGATAATGATATATTTTAAGTCTTATTTCAATAAATTTGCTTTCAATACAACAACTACAATATCTATATTACTAATTTAATTTGTACTAATAATTAAATGAATATATTTAATACTATATGAAACTTTAATATCCATAAAGATTTGATTAGAAAATGAGAAACAAAATTGAAAATACATATACAAAATTTTAACATCTTTTTAAAATTAAACTTTATATATATAAATTTCAAATATCTTTGTAAATTTGAAGCATTCTTCTTCTTCTAATTGGAAAAAGATAAATAATAGTACTCTTGTAATATGAAAATACAATAAAAGACAATGATATGATTAGTTGATAACCACAACAAATTGGAGCAAATGATTGCCATAGATAGAGTATTGATTTATTCAACTTTCATGTTTAGTATAGGCTTGAAAGAAAACATACATGCATTAAAAGTTTTTCATATCCACAACTATAAAGTGAGTAGTATTAAGTGTTTTTACTTAAATAAATTTTAAATAATATTTAGTTTCATTTAGTTTTTGTTTTATAGTGATATTTTAAATAAATATAATGAAAATATTTGAAATAATGAAATAAAAACATTTAATTTTAATTTAAAGTTCTCTATTTCTGAAACTTATTAAACAATTATTTCTTTGATATTAAAGCTCTCAAAAAACTCTCAAAATCCCATAACATTTCCACTCCTAAGTTCCGGTAACATTTCCTAGCCAATTGAGAGACTTTTCCTTCTAATTTTCAAGCTCTATGAAAGTCAAAACGAATTTCAAAGATGCTAAAAATACCGGATAACGATTTTGAAAAAACTGACTTATCAGTAGCAAACCGTGCTAATAAAAAACCGTAATGACTAACGGACAGTTTTAGCCTTTAATTTGATAAACAAGATTAAGAATATTCTATTTTTATTATATTTTATTTTTGATTAAAAGATCGATTAATCAATCGAGTTTTAACTTAACAAACCGTGCTAATCAAAGATTGTAATTACTAACAGTTTTAGCTTTTAATTTGATTGACAAGATTAAGAATATTTTATTTTTGATTAACAGATTGATTAATCTATTTTTAAATGGACATAATTATCATCCACTCAAGCGAGGATAGCATAGCCCGGTCTTGGCTAAATTATTGGGGAATCATGGAAGAAACTATTTTGTAGAATAAAGATACTATTAAAAAAAAAGTCAAATCAAAATTTAAGGAAAAAATGTGGTGTAATAAAGAGTTAGAGGAAAAAAGAAAATTAAGGTATTATAAAGATGTAATCAACCCTAATCTAGAAGATCAAAATGATCTATTTGTTTTGCCAAGTGTAAAGAAAAAAATAAGCATTGCTAAGATAAAAACAAATTCTCACGAGCTCCATAGTGAAACTGAGGGTTGGTCAATTCCTCAAACGCCATGGGATGAAAGAGTGTGTCACCTTTGTGAAACTAAGAAGGTTGAAAACGAAAAGAACTTTCTCTTAGATTGTCCAGCCTATACCCATATTAGATCTCATTTTCAAAATATTGATCACACTACCAACCTTCCTAACCTCTTAACTCAATAAAAGTTAACGCAATAAAAGTATGGTGATTTTGGAAAGCCTCTCTTAATGCTTTTCGAGCACAAAAACAAAATTCTAAAGAATCACAAGTAATCACTTACCCTCTTAAGATTGGATAGACCAATTAGATCTTAGTGGACTTTAATCATTATCATCAATTACCAAATTAACCCTTTTTTTCAATGAACCATTCAAAAATATATTCAAAAATATATTGTATAGTAGCCTGGATTAAGCTGGCATGCTATCGAAGATATAAATGTCGTTGAATTTCAGATTATATATTACTGATGAATTTCAGAATGTCGTTCTCTCTTGGTGATGTTAAACATGATTATATATATCGTCTGACTGCAATTACAAAATTCAAAGAAATAGGTTAGGATTTATAATCACAAAGATCTCATCTGAACTTCGAAGACGAAACGTTCTGATCTGGAGTTTAGGGTTTATAATCACAAAGATCAGCGCTACCAATTCGGATAATGCAAACTCTCATTTAATGATCTGAGAATTGTATGTTTTCTCTAAACGACTTCGCGAGATGCTTCTCATAACAAAACGACTGGAGTGGAGCCGAGCCTTCAACAGAAAATAAAACAACTTCAGCACTTCTTCTGTCATTGGGAAGACTAAGCAAGACTGAGCAGATACATAACAGAGTGTACATGCTTTCATTCAGAGTTGAACTTTGACCTCCCGCTTACCAAGTGGGTGCTCTAGCCATTTGGTCTATGAAAGCAGACTGGTAAAACTCTTTAAGGAGCAACCCATTTAAGGCATGGATTTTAACAAACATGATCCAATCAATCTAACCAGAAAAGTTGAAACTAGCAATAACACTGGAACAATGTCAAAAGCCAGGTTAAGCCCACATGATTTTATAAAGAGTTGAGAGGGGTCAAGATCGGAATGTGATTTCAATGAGAGTTGAACTCATGACCTCCCGCTTACTAAACGGGTGCTCTAACCAACTATGCTTATGCAATGAATTTAGGGTTTGGAGCTTTTGGAATTTTTACCAGACCATCCAATCAATCGAACCATCTCAACAACACCGATGTTGAAACTAGCAACAAGGCTGAACACTGTCAAAAGCCGCTATCTGAATCTGAGGAAAGCCATAAAACGAGTTATGGCTAAGCAATTTGAATGCGCGAAAAATGAAAACGTGGATAACAGGATTTGAAACAGTTTGGTGGATAAATCCTTGGATAACAGGATTTGAATGCGCGAAAAATGAAAACGTGGATAACAGGATTTTTCGTTCTACCGGATAATCATCCTGGCACATCAACCTTTCTTATTGTTTTCTTTCATCAGTCCAATTTATTCATTGTTAATTATTACTATACGCGGATCGATGTCATTTTCTCATCATTGATATCATTTACGGATTATTATAAAACAATTGAAGATCAAATCTTCATGAGCTATTGAAACCCTAGCTGTCATTTTTCCATCGAAACCCTATCGGCTTGTCATTTATATCATTTACGGATTAGTATAAACAATTGAAGATCAAATTTTCAGCAGGTACTGAAACCTAGCTGCCATTTTTACATCGAAACCCTATCGGCTGGTGGAATATGGAAATTATAGATTATGAAAAGGCCAGAAATCCACGGCCGTATCGAAACCCTATGCAATTAGTATGAAAATTGGAACTTAAAAGAAGCTAAGAAAAAGATCTTAAACAGCTGCGTAGAATGTTGAAGTCGAAATACAGAAATGCCTTCTAAACGAGTCAACAAAAATAAATTTAGCTAGGGTTTCCCAAGAAAGAGCACATTGGACGCTTTATTTTTCTAGAACATTGAAAACTCGGTAACATTTGCTAACCACTTTTAGGAAGTGACACAACAAAATAAAATTTTATACAGTTTATGAAAATGGAAGTTTTATGAAAATCGAAGTGAAACTGTTAAACTAAGATACTTCAGGAATTGAATATTACAACATTAATCAAAGTTTTACAAAACCGTATTGGGTTCTAAGCAAGTAAAATGCTCTCAAGTTTATGAAAATGGAAGTGAAACTGTTAAACTAAGATACTCCAAGAATTGAATATTAAACATTAATCAAAGTTTTACATAACCCTCTTAGATGAACTATGCAAGTAAAAACGGGCGCTGATCTGAACTTGTTCGGATCATCACCAGTGTCGCATACCAATCTGGAGGATTCTATGTGATTAATAAGCCCTAATCGATCCATTTTCTACGAGTTACTTCTGGGCATTCTATTCTCTTACAAGTATAGTATCGAAGGGAACAAGGGAGGCGACCCCTTTCACCATCTATGATCACTCTATGGCACAAATTTATAACGGTGTTGGGTTTGGCAATCTGATCATTGTTACCAGATTGCTAATACAGATAAATCACAAGAAAAAAGAACAACAATTGAGGAACTTACGAAATTTGTACCTATTCCTTTAGAACGTATTAACTCATAATTCTTTTGATACGAACAGGAGACTATATGTCGTCACAACTAGCAGGTGGCTTCGATATTCATTATTAGTCGATTTCTTTGCACAACATCCACACGAGACTTGGCCAACAATCCCCTCTAAAATATTATTTCATAAACACAAGGGAGAGCTAAAAAATACTTTCATTAATCGTTTCATTGCAAAAATTAATGTCAATGTGCAGAATCTTACATATTGTCCATTTTGGAAAGTGCTTTGGAGACGATGTGGTGGCACACTTGGAAATAATGGAGAAAATGCTAGTTATAAGCGCCAGTTGTAAGCGTTAGTTATAAGAGTCAGTTGTAGGCATGTTAAGAGTCAGTTCTTAGTTAAGAATCCAGTCGTCTTTGGTTTTCATGTAACCGACTCGGGAGAGTCTTTTCCTATATAAAGATGTAATCTATCTTCATTGAATAATGAGAAGTGAGCGTAGCCTCACCGTGTTGTTTTGCTCATATATTTTATCATGGTATCAGAGCCACGGGAGTGAAGTGCGAAAATTCTAGAGGTTCGCAGGTCCCTCCTCTGATAGGGTGTGACGACATATTACTCACACCCTCTAAGACTTTACACCCTTTCGAAGGAAAAAATTCCTTGTAAATGTATATTGCAATTTCATAGTCAATATTGATCGTTCATCATTAAGTCATAGATCTAATGGTAGAGATTATGTTAGAGTTTTTTTTCCCTAGAAGGAAACCCTCTTTTATGAGGGAATTGTATTGTAGCTGTGTATTATTGTGAATATTGTATTCTGAGTGAGGAGACTGTGACAGAGAGAAGAGGAAGTTACAATAGGTGTGTTGTATATTGTATCCCTTCATTTTGTTGGATGATAAAAATGAAGGACTTGGAAATTTCTCTAGTGGACGTAGCCCACACTAGGTGAACCACATATATCTGTGTCTCTATTGTATTGTGTATCTTCTGTGTTTATTTCTGCATTTATTTTATTTTATTGCTCTGTGATCCTATTTTTCTAACAACTAGTATCAGAGTGAAAGGTAAATCGTATGAAAAGAGGGTTCCTGGTTTGAGTGGGAGCAATGACGGAAGATGGAAAGTTTAGGGTCAAGAAATTTAACGGGAAAAACTACCAGTTATGGAAGATGCATATGGAATATTATTTATATCAGAAGGATCTATTCCTACCATTGGGTGGAATAGCAAAGAAGTTGACGACCATGAATGATAAGGAACGGGAGGTTCTTGATAGAAAGGCACTAGGAATGATATGTCTTATCCTGGCAATGTTGATGGCTTTCAATATTTCAAAAGAAAAGACAAAAAAGGAGTTGATGGATGCATTGGATAAACTATATAAAAAATCCTCAACATATAATAAGGTATTTCTAATGAAGCGATTATTTAATATGATGTCAGAATGTGGGTTTGTTGAAAATCATGTAAATGAATTTAATACGGTTACTAATCAGCTAAGTTTTGTAAAAGTGGACTTTGATGATGAGGTCAGGGCTCTTCTAATCTTGTGCTCATTTCCAGAAAGCTAGAACATCCTAGTCATGTTTGTAAGTAACTTTGTCTTTGGTTCAAACACTCTAAAATTTGATGATGTTGTTGGTGTTATCCTTAGCGAGGAAATGTGAAGGAAATGAGACATCAGGTAATGCATTAAACATGGAGAACAGGAGAAGACAAAAGGATAGAGGAAAGGGCTCAGGGAACCGTGGGAACTCTAGGAAGGGAAAATCTAAATATAGAATGGGAAAGATAAAGCAGAATTGTGGGAAGAAAGGACATCTGGAGAAAGAATGTAGAGATCCAAAGAAACAAAGAGATGGACAACAAGAGAAAAATCAGGAAGCAAATGTAACATGTGATGTGTTACAAGATGCTTTGATAAGTTTTTGTAGATAATATTTATGAGTCTTGGGTAGTAGATTAAGGGGCTTCATTTCATTCCATGCCCCATAGGAAACATTTTATAGATTATGTTCAAGGTGATTTTGGACATGTTCATTTGGGTGATGATGCACCATGAAAAATTGTTGGAATAGGAAAGGTACAAATAAAGCAAAAGAATGGAAACCAATGGTTGTTGAAAGAGGTAAGACATGTTCCAGATCTAAGGAAAAATATAATTTGAACAGGGTAGTTGGAAAGTTAAGGCTATATATATATATATATATATATAAGGCATGGAAGGTCACCAAATGATCACTAGTGATAGTAAAAGGAGAGAAGGTAGGTACATTGTATTTATGTACTGGTAATACTGAATCTTCTATATCTTTAGTTTCTACAGGAGTGGGTACAACACTGTGACATCATAGGCTTGGACACACGAGTGAGAAGAGGATGCAATTAATTCACAAAAGAAATTTGTTACTAGATATTAAACAAATTGATTTGGATTTATGTGAGCATTGTGTTTATGGAAAACAAAAGAGATTCAAATTTCTCAGAGTTGGAAAGCTAAATAGGAATGAAAACAGATGTATGGGAACCAGCTCAGGTATCATCTCCTGGTGGCTCTCATTATTATGTTACTTTTATTGATGATGCAACTAGAAAAACTTGGGTTTATTGCATTCGAAAAAAAAATGATGTTTTTGATACTTTTAAGAAATGGAAAGATTTGGTTGAGAATGAGACAAGAAAAAGGTTGAAGTGTCTCAGATCAGACAATGGAGGTGAATATTGCAGCAAGACGTTTGATGATTATTGTTCATACCATGGGATTCATAGAGAGAATATAGTTCTAGGAACACCACAAGAAAGTGGTGTGTCAGAAAGGATGAACATGACAATCATGGAGTCTGCAAGGAGTATGAGATTGCATGTAAGGTCGAGGGTGTCTATCATCCGTTTTCCCTCTTGCCTCCTATGCTCCTAAAACTGTCTAATCTATTATTTAAATCTACCTACCTTACATTCATTACGCATAAATGCCTCTACATTCGACAGATGAGAGCAACGCTCAAGATCTATTTACAATCTCCAAAACACAAAGGTAAGTACGCTTCCCTAGCTATTACATTAATGTCCATTCATTAATCTTCAAAACATTTCAAAATGTGTGCTGGTGCTTTTCTAACTGTCTCCTTTGGTTAGGCATGTTCCTTTGGCTTTATTCGATGCTCCTGCATCATACTCCCTCGCTTGAAAATTTCCGTGAACTCATATTCATGTGTTCCTTTACTGATCGTCCATGCTTTTGAATTGTTGTTTCATCCTCCCAACTAGCATCTTCAACTGGATGTCCTTTCCATTTGACCAAGTATTCAAAATACTCTTTTCTCCTGGTCTTTCTGCTAATCCTCTTGTCAATTATGCTTTTCATCTGTGGCTTTTCAGCTACAGGCCTTTGTTTTGTCCATTGAATCTCTTCTTGTTTATCTTCTACTCCTTCTTCTTTAGCTATGTAAGGATACAAATCCATGACATTGAATATCGGTGAGATTCTGACCCCATTGGGTAATTCAATCTCATATGCCTTTGTCCCAAATTTCCTTATGACCTTGCACGGTCCAATCTTTTCATCTTCATCTTGTTGTATGTTCCCCTTGGGAACCTCTCCTTCCTCAAATGTGCAAGAATCAAATCACCAACTTCGAATTGAAGTTCTCAACTGTGTTGATCTTCTCTATGCTTTTACTCTTGACTTGAACTCTGCAATCACTCCTTAATTCTGCTATGAAGCTCCTTCATTCCTTCTGCAAATTCCTCTGCACTAGCACTCCTGAATTCAATTTGTTCTGAATCTTTCAATTCAGAAACACCCTTTGGTTGTATTCCATATACAATCTAGAATGGACTCTGCCCTGTGCTTCTATTGAGTGAATCATTGTAAGAGAATTCCGCCTGTGGCAGAATGTAATCCCATTGACTATGGTGTTTAGTCAGTAAGCTCCTTAACAAATCTCCCAAGCTCCTGTTCACGACCTTTGTCTATCCATTCGTCTGAGGATGATATGCTGAGCTAAAAGACAAATTTGTCCCCAACTTCTTCCATAAGGTCCTCCTGAAATTTCCTATGAATTTGGTATCTCGATCAGAAACGATAATCCTTGGCAAGCCGTGAAGTCTGACGACTTCCTTGAAAAACAGGTTCGCAATATGAGTTGCATCACTGGTTTTCTGGCATGGTATGAAATGTGCCATCTTTGAAAATCTATCTACCACTACAAATATTGAATCATATCCCCTTTGTGTCCTTGGCAGTCCCAATATGAAATCCATTCTCACGGCATCCCATGGCCTTTCCTGTATGGACAATGGTTGGTATAACTCTGTGTTCTTCCTTTTTCCTTTCATGCGTTGACGAAATTTTCACCTGTCCACAAATTTCTTCACATTTGTCCTCATCCCTAGCCATAAATATGAGCCATTCAACTTTGAGAACGTTTTTTCATGACCAAAGTGTCCGACCAATCCTCCGCTGTGATTTTCCTTTAGCAAATTCTCCCTCATGGAGCATTTCGGAACACATAGCTGATTTCGCCTAAACAATAATCCATCCTGGATCATGTATTTAGTCCATTGGCTTCTGTCCTTGAGAATTGGATTCTCAGATGCCTCATATGCCTCTTTGAAGTCTGTATCATCCCTGTACATTTCTTTGAGGTTATCAAAACCCAAAGTCTTGACTCTGAATTCCTACATAAGAAAACATTTCCTGCTCAAAGCGTCAACAACTTTGTTAGCAGTTCCAGAAATATGTTTGATCACAAAAGTAAAATTATGCATGTATTCAACCCATTTAGCATGTTTTTGGTTCAACTTATCATGTCGAGTGATGAATTGAAAAGCATAATTATCGTTGTACAATACGAACTCTTTGGGAACCAAATAGTGCCTCCATTTCTTCAGCTCTTGTATGATTGCATAGAATTCTTTGTCATACGTGGAGTACTTGATCTTTTCTTCATTCAGTTTTTCACTGAAATACGCGATCGGCCTGTTGTCTTGGCTCAAGGCCGCTCCAATGTAAAATCCACTCACGTCACACCTGACCTGGAATGTCTTGCTGAAATCTAAAAAAACTAGAATTGGTTGCTCGATGATCTTCTTCTTCGGCAGGTTGAAGCTCTTCTCCGCTTCCTCCATCTAGTGAAAAGATTTATGTCTTTTCTTCACCATATCCATCATCGATGCACTAATTCCACTGAAGTTTTGGATGAATTTCCTGTAGACGCTAGCCAAACCATGGAAGCTTCAAACTTCAAACATGGTCTTCGGCGATGGTCAATCCTTAATCGTGTTTATCTTTTCCGGATCCATTTTCAATTCGTTTGCAGAGATAACAAAACCCAAATAAATGAGTTATGTCCTCATAAATGACAATTTCTTCATATTGATCAACATTTCTCTTCCTGTAACCTTCTCATCACTACATCTAAATGCTTTAAATGTTCTGCTTCAGTTTTTTTTTAAATTAATATATCATCAAGATATACAATGACAAATTTCCCAATGAAATCTTTCAGGACTTCGTTCATCAACCTCATGAAAGTACTGGGCGCATTTTTCAAGCCAAATGGCATGACAAGCCATTCATACAGCCCTTCATTTGTCTTGAAGGTTGTCTTCCATTCATCACCCTCTCATTCTAATATGATGATATCTGCTTTTCAAATCAATCTTTGAAAAAAACTTTGCTCCACTAAAGCAGTCCATCAAGTCGTCCATCCTTGGCAATGGGAACCTGTATCTGATGGTAATTTTGTTAATTTCCCCCAAGTCTATACACATTCTCCAACCACCATCCTTTCTCGTGCTAAGCACTGTTGGAACAACGGATGGACTCAAGCTCTCCCGAATCAATCCTTTGTCCATTAAGTCCTGGACCTGTTTCTTAATTTCTTCATTCTCCTGTGGCATCAACTTGTACGTTGTTTTATTCGGCAAACTGGATCCAGGTATAAGATCAATATTATGGCTTATACTCCTCATAGGTGGCAACGAACAAGGTAGTTCGTCCCCACCTATATCAGAAAATTCTTCCAGCAACTCCTGGATTTCTTTCGGTAAATCATCTATCCTAGTGTTGTTCAAAACAATTATGGGCTTCCTAACCACAATGAATTGCGTGTCTTCCTTCTTCTTGACTTCCTTAAGAAGTCCCTTCCCACTCATGCGAAGTGCAGTGTTGCTCATCTCTGTTTTCACCTCTTTATTCTTAATCGGCAACAACATGTGCGTCCTACCGCTCTTCTCCAGAGTGTACGTGTTCTTTCTCCCATCATGCACCACATTTATGTCATATTGCCATGGTCTACCCAACAATAGATGAAAAATATCCATGTGAATGACATCACATAATATCTCATCTTTATATCCTCCTATTTTAAATTCAATTAAACATTGTTTAGTGACATTTACCCAATGTCCTTTTTGTAGCCACAGAACTTTGTATGGGCTTGGATGCGCAATAGTCTCCATCTCCATCTTTTCTACCATTTCTGTAGATACAAGATTATCTGTGCTACCGCTATCTACTATGACCTTGCATACCCTGTCTTTGGTTTTGCAAGCAGTCTGAAACAATTTGTTTCTTTGGGATGGGTTCTCTGGCTCCTTCTCTAGTTTCAAGAGAACTTTCCTCATCATCAAAGATCTTCTGCCCTCAGCGTCCTCTGCGTCAACATTTCGTCCTTAAACTTCGACATTGTGAGTTTCACCACCATCTTTCTTCCTATTTGGACACTCATAGGATTTATGTCTGATTTTCCCACAGACAAAGCATTTCACTTCACCTCCTCTGATACCACAATTGATGCAAACCTCCTCTACTTATTTTTCTTCCCTACTTATTTTTCTTCCCTTGGTTCGAGGAAAAGTATTTCTATATGCATACTGCCTCCCCTGTGAGCTTCCTCCTCTCTTAGATTGAGTTTGAGGTTTCTTCCCCTCTTCTTTAGGTTTCCGAGTTCTGTCCTAGGCAATCGTCTTGCCTTTGCTTTGATTTTTTCCTCGACCTCTTTGACCTTGCTTTTGGCTTTGCTTCTCCTCATCTTTCAGAGCCATCTGATAAGCATCTTCTATGGTTCAAATGGTCATCATGCTCATCTCGTCCTGAATGTCATATCGTAGACCATTCATATACCTGGCAACTTTCTCATCATCACTTTCCCAATGACCTGCTCTGATGTTTATCCTATAGAACTCTTCAGTGTATTCTTTCACTGACACCAGCTTCTGTCTCAAATTTTGCATCCTCCGAAATAGATTTATTTGATAATCCATGGGTATAAACTTGGCTTTCATTTTTGCAACCATTCTATCCCAGCTTTTGATTTTTTGCTTGCACTTGCAGCGTTTATCAGCCTGCAGTTCATCCCACCACAGTGTTGCATGCCCTTTAAGTCTAGTAACGACATGCTTGACTTTCTTGTCTTCCTCGACATCCTCATAGTCAAAGTATTTGTCTAGAGCTCTAATCCAGTCTAGAAGCTCTTCAACATCCAAGTTGTCTTTGTACATTGGAATGCCCATTTTTTCCCTAGCACCTATCCTAGCAACAACCTTGAATAAGCGTTCTTCTGCAGCATCTTCGACTGCAATTTCTTCTCCTTCGTTTTCAGCTTCATTTTCATTTTCATCTTCGTTGATATCCCCAACATCAATTGTGCTTCTCTGTGTTGTCTCCATAGCATCAAGCCTGGCATGTAATTCACACATTTCTCTTTCCAATGATGGATCAAGCATTTCCCTTTCTCTCCTTCTCGGTGGCATGGTTGTAAAATTCCTCTTTTCTCTCTGCTACAGAAAGCAAAGAACTTGTTCTGGGCTCTGATACCACAATTGATGCAGACCTCTTGCCCTCAGGTCAAGATCCGCACAGGATCTTCTCTAGACCACGGCAAGGGTTAACAAAACCCCCTGTTTAATCCCACATAGGATTTCGGTTTTCACAAGTTGGGGTGCTTCGAACACTATGCCATGGCTCTTGGCAATAGCCGAAACACGAAATTTTGAATGGGCTTATGGTGTAAGCCCCCTCTCAAACATGACCACAACCAAGCCTAGGCGCAAGCGCCTTTCGCGACTCGTGAATTCGCGAGTTGGAGCACCACCCCTTGTACACTCTCCTTGTGAATCCCCGACTCCAAAATCAAATCTTTGACGAGATCCAACGGTTGTATGCCTCCCTTGATCTGACGGCCCATGACGTATCGAGATTTTGCAAATCAATGATCCAAGATGCTTGACCCCAAACCTCTTGTCACTCCATTCCCTGAAATCTGATATGCGAGTTCGCATGTGAGATCAATGGCCCACGTTGATTCGGATCTGACGGTCACTATCCCTCTAGAGCTTAAAGGTGTTGAAAAGTCACTCAATCTTAATCTCTTCGTTGTTCTGAGAGATCCAACGGTTCACAGGATTTTGACACTTCCTCCTGAAGCGATTCAACCGTCCGATTCAACTTCTCAAGGACTTCTGGCCAGACGACTTGGCGTCCTTCCCTCCTAAACTTGATTCCTGCAAAACAATTCAACCTCTGTCTCCCTTTGGTACAATTCACAGGTTCTAACCCTCCTAAGCTTTCACTTGCAAACTCAAAGCCTCCAAAAAGAGTCCCTGCACGCACTCCTTGCGACAGTTTTCAAATAACCTCTAGCTATTTTAGATCTTCAACTCTGTGCACTCCTTGTGACAATAGTCCCTCAATTCCTCTCTTGGATTTGGTAAAATCCAAGACTTCACCTAGCCTACGCACACCTTGCATGACTCTATGCTCTGCTAACACTCTTGCATGTAAAGACAAATTTTGGATATCTTTTGAGAGTTCTGAGGTAAAACTCAGAGTATGATCGACACACTCCTTGCAGACCCTCCACTGCACTCTTTGTAGGCATTCTCAGAAAGAGAAACAACTGAAACTCATTCTCCCCTTATCCAGTATTCAAATATTCAACATAGAATCCTAGAACATACACACACAGATTTGCATTGAAATAAAATGCGCACAAAGAATGCAAACAAGCCGCAACATATCATTCAACAGGTGATTCCAACAGCCATAACAAACACAAAGATTGGAATCAAAGCTTTTCTTTCATTAATTCCAGTGCTCTCATACATGGTAAACAACTACAACTAGAATGCATGAAAACAATTCTTTGTTCTCCTCTATAGCTCTACAGCTTATGAAATCTGAATCATAATGTTCCCAATGATCAAAGGGTCGAGGGTGTCTATGATTCGTTTTCCCTCCTACCTCCTACGCTCCTAAAACTGTCTAATCTATTATTTAAATCTACCTACTTTACATTCATTACACATAAATGCCTCTACATTCGACAGATGAGAGCAATGCTCAAGATCTGTTTACAATCTCCAAAACACAAAGGTAAGTACACTTCCCTAGCTATTACATTAATGCCCATTCATTAATCTTCAAAACATTTCGAAATGTGCGCTAGTTCTTTTCCAACTGTCTCCTTTGGTTAGGTGCATGCCTTTGGCTTTATACGATGCTCCTGCATCACTATTTGACCTAGAGATGGAAGCAACCACGATCCTATGTGAAAACCAGAGCTGCATAAAAATGACAGAGAATCATGTATTTCATGACAATTCAAAGCACATAGAGATCCGATATCATTACATCTGGGACATGGTGCAGAGATGAGCCATAAAGATCCAATATGTTAGCATGGATAAACAGGTTTTCGATGTGTTGACCAAGCCTCTATCTCGTGTAAAGTTTGAGCATTTTCGAGATAAGCTTGGCATAGTCCGAAAGGACCTCTCTTGAAAGGGGGAGTAGTGTTGTGTTGAGATATGCCAATCTAGCACTATGCTTCCAGCTTAATTGTTGTGACGTAAAGCCAGTCTAGTACTGAGATTCCATCTTAATCGTTGTGGTGAGATATGCCTCGTACTGTTCTTTCAACTTAATCATTGTGATGTAAAGTCAGTCTAGTTGTTGTGTTGAGATATGCCTAGTACTTTTCTTCCATCTTAATCGTTGTGACGTAAAGCCAGTCTAGTTGTTGTGTTGAGATATGCCTAGTATTGTGCTTCCAGCTTAATTGTTGTGATGTAAAGCCAGTCTAGTTGTTGTGTTGATATATTCCTAGTATTGTGCTTCCAGCTTAATCGCTGTGACGTAAATATAGTCTAGCTGTTGTGTTGAGATATGCCGAGTACTGTGCTTCCAACTTAATTGTTGTGACGTAAAGCCAGTCTAGTACTGTGCTTCCAGCTTAATTGTTGTGACGAAAAGAAAGCCGAGTACTACGCTTCCAGCTTAATTGTTGTGATGTAAAGTCAGTCTAGTACCGTGCTTGCAGCTTAATTTCTGTGATGAAAAGCAAGCCGAGTATTGTGCTTCCATCTTAATGGATGTGATGTAAAGCCAATCTAGTATTGTGATTCCATCTTAATTGTTGTGTTGTGATTACAACTTAATTGTTGTGGTGTTTTCCAACTTAATTGTTGTGTGGTGTGCAAGCTTAATTGCTGTGATGATGTGCCAGCTTAATTGTTCTGATGTGTTTCCAACCTCATGCTGTGATGATGTGTTTCCAGCGTTTGTGCTGTGAAATTGTTGTTTTTGATGTTGTATCATCCTTGTGTTGTTATTGATGATGAGGATGTATTAGTGTTATACTAATCCATGTCGATGCAATTGATAATGATGATGCTACTTCAGCCTCTTGCCGAAGATGATGATGATGATGCCACTTCAGCTCCCGAGTTCTTGCTGAAGATGATGATGATGGTGCCACTTCAGCTCCTAAGTCCTTGTTGAAGATGATGATGATGATATTATTTCATCTTTAATGCTGAAGATGATGATGATGTTACCTTAGCCTCATACCGATGAGGATGATGATGCTACTCTAGCTCCATGTTGTGTTGATAATGCTCCAGCCTTTATGTTGTGTTGATGATGAGAAAAACATCCGATGATTTATAGATACACCAGTCAGTGTTCCAAAATGATATTGATGATGATGTCCTCTCACCCACCTGATGTTGTTGATGATGGTGTCCTCTCTCTCACCTAATGTTGTTATAGAATACCCTTCTTGTTAAGGGGGAGTGTTGAATAATGTAACTGGAAAGTGTATTCTAATTATTATTGTTGTATTATTCATTAGATCAATCCCCTATTGTTGATTGATCATGTCGGCTATTGTAAAAGACCAAATCCCCTTTTGTTGATTGGTCAAAACATAATTGTAATAGGCAGAATAAGAAGTCGACCCCAGAATATATTAAAGAGGCCCGATAATATATTAAAGGTGGTTTTAACCACCTAGATTGAGAAGTCGGCCCTGCCAGTGAAAAGACACCTCCACACGTGGCAGAGTTGTATAAATAAGGAGGCTAGCACCTCATTTATACATACACTCACTTGTTCATTGAGGAGCAAGTTTTAGAGCTACAGTTGGAGAAGATTGAGAGAGAGAGAGGCACATTCTTGGGAGAGGACATTTTGTATTTGTTTGAGTTATCTCTTAGCATTGTATTGGCTATCTATAATAAGGAAGTTTTGTTGGGTTTTCTCCCCCTTGAGGGTTTCCCAGGATAAATGATGTGTCTCTTGTGATTATGTATTTCTCAGTGATCCTATCTTATGCTATTGTTATCTAGTGAAATGCAAAGAACTCTAATAATAACTTAAACCTTAACAAAATCCCTCCTGGACTTAGCACAGGTGTTAAATAAAAAAAGGTAGGATCCCAAGAGGCCAAGAGCCCTCCCGAGTTTCCTACAGAGCTTGTCGCGTAGACCATCCAATCAGGTCCAAGAGTGTACATAAAATTTCTGGTTGTTGCCGCATCCACAAGTGTTTCTTGGAGAAAAATAGCAGACGGTCATGTCTTCTCAAGGATTCGATGCTTGGAGGCAAGTTTCAGGGGTCCTCCTACCCCTCTAATATTGTGGAATAGGAGAATCATGACTTACCCCGAGAAAGGGATTTTAATCCTCTAAGCGCCCCTAGATCAAAATTAGTAGCTTGTGAAGATGAACTCGAAGCCTCTGTGTCTGCCTTTTTATGTGCACTACAAGTTTTTAGTGGTGAAAGCTCCAAACCTAAACCCCGGGACCAAGAAGGATCAGTCTCAGATGCCTTCCTCGCTCCTGATGAAGATGGAAGGTCTCTAGGGTGGATAGTGGGTTGAATAAGAGTCTTACCAATGTAAGTGGGGATGGGAAGGGAGCCAAAAGGAGAGGTGGAGGCTCGAGTGATAGAAGAAAGCAAGTTGTCCAGGTCATGTTCAGAATAAGACGACTTAGCAGAGCCTAGAAGTGTGGTGGAGTCATGCTCTTCGCAAGGGGCTGGAGGTGCCCAGTCTGGAGGTGCCAAGTCATCCGGTACCTGGGTTATAACAAAGTCGCTTAGGGGGACATGACTAGGCGAAGAAGGGGAGGAGTGTAAAGGGGAGTCATGCTCCAAAGTTCCAGACCCTAAAAGATCAGGGTTCATGATGTTTGTTGCCAATGAGTTAAGATTGAGCCTTTCCCATGCAGAGAGAGTATTGTATGGAGAGGGACAAAATAGTTTAAGCTTACCTACAAGCGAGTCATCAACTGGTTCAGAGCTTGCTTCCCTCCTCTGATGAAGAGCCTCCACTCCCATCGGTTCTGGATGTCTATCATAACCATGAAAGCCAATCTCCTTCGATGGGTCCTCCTCTGTCACGGTAAGAGGGAACTGTGAGCATTCGTTTCTCAAATGGTCTATTTTGCGGCAATACGAGTACCGAAAAGGGATTCCTATATAATCTAGGTGCTGAGAAATGAGAAGGCCTCTCCATTCTATCTCCAAAATCTTCGACAGCCCATCGTGGATGTCTATTTCCACCAAGTCCTTCGTCATTCTTTTATCTGAGGCAGCAAGAGAGAGTGTGTCCACCCTTAGGAAATGTCCTAACGAGGTTCCAATGAGTTCAAGCGCTTGTTGGTTCCAAAGTTAAAGAGGGAGGCCCGGTAGGAGGACCCAGATGTGTCTGTACCTGAAGTATTCTGTAGATGGGTTGAATTCGATCCTCCATCTCTTAAGCATTAGGCTCCCTCCCCCATATTCCTAGAACTTATCCAGGATGCAAACTGTGTCCTCAGGGTTCTTAAAAATAAAGCCTAGCCACCCTTTATGGAGTATGTGGACCTTTGGGACATAGCCTAGAATAGGTTTCCAAGTGGTTGTTATCTAATCCTCCAGTCTCTGCTTACATTTATCCTTGTAAGATAGCCTCCCAACTAAGGCACAAAGAGCCAGAGTGAAAGCTTCAGAGAGTCCTACGTCCATCCCAAGCACAAGTCTGAGATGTTTTTGTTTTGGTTTCCAGACCCCGTGCGTCCTCTTGGTAGTGCAACTCTTGTGATAAGTAGAAGGTCCGCCAAGTTGACTACCCTCCAGCTGGGCGTTCCCTCCTAACTTCCTTCCTTTCTGGCTAAGAGTTTTTTGTACTCCCTCATGTTCAGACTGCGACTTAGTCCCTCTAGTAAAACAGTTTAAAAACTGTTGACTCTGAGATGCAGATTTCTTGAGAGTATCATTATGGTGTGTTCTCCGGTAGTGGTTGCTACATAGTTCATCAATCGATGCTAAGACATCCAATTGGTCCCATGGGTCCCCGTCCCCCCCCTTCAGTGGGATCCGAGCGGGCAAACTCCATAAAGGAATCTTCTAAGTCACTAGTGGAGAAGAACTTCTACAAGTAAGCAGATAGTTAGAGATGCTGTATGAACTCACAAAAACGTAATAGGTCTGAGGAGAAAACTAGAGACCACCTGCTCCGTATATGTGGGCCCAAATGAGAGTTTCAGAGACTGAGAAAAGTGGGGGTTCCAAGAAGCTATAAAACCCAGGACGACTCATAGTTCTCCTACTCCACTGCGGACAAGTAAAACAACAGGGATCTCTGTTTTGTCAAAGTAGTCTTCAACAGACAGTTCAGTCTACAGCTAACAGTGCAACGTACTCCTTAATACTATAAGTTGATGGATGGCTGGAGCTGCAACCAGATCTCCAGGTGTGAACCAGTTCCGCCATCGCTGCTCATCTCCTTGGACTCGCATGTCATTACTCTGTGCACCTGATCCTCACTATCACTCACACACAAGCCATGTGGCTTGCTTTCATTTCACGACACTTTGATTACCAGTAGGATTTTCTTACCCCCTTTCAACATATGGAAGTGTTTTGCAGTGATTTTTGTCTTACTTTCGGAGTGTAGACACCATTGGGGGCATGTTGTCAAACCAGTTCATCCTCCCTTATTGTGATTTGCTCTAATATAGTCTGACCATAGCGCAGAGAAATCCTCCCCCAAACCAATCTGCTCAACATCCTTTCATTCTTGGTTTTGCAGATGATCGATGAAAGCTTGGTGAAGAATATGGTTTCCACCACTACCCGAGATAACGCTCATCTGGAGAACTGATTGCTGTAACCGTGGATGAACACGCTACCCTCAGGTCTTTTGTCTGCCGCTTCTCTCCCAACCGAACTATACCCACATATGCAAAGCACAAAAGAGATTGTCATCTGAAGTAAGAGACGTAATCAATATGAATATGCTGTAACTGATTCATACATCTCTTTGGGCAATACTTGAGTCGCACAAACGCAATAATTGCATAAAAGCAGACTGGTATAAACCGTTTAAGGCTAATCTAGGGAGAAACCCATTCAAGGCTAATCTAGAGAGAAACCCATTTAAGGCAGGGATTTTAACAAACATGATCCAATCAATCTAACCAGCAAAGTTGAAACTAGCAATAAAAACTGTCAAAAGCCAAGTTACATATAAACATCTGAACCTGAAAATGAGAAATTCCATATAAAACGTGGACGGCAGGATTCGAACCTGCGCGGGCGAAGCCCACATGATTTCTAGTCATTGCCGATAACCACTCCGGCAGGTTATCCCGCGCAGATTCGAATCCTGCCGTCCACGCTTTACGGTTTTTATCATTTTCAGATCCATGATTGTTTACAGTTCCAATCCTGCCGTCCACGCTTTATGGTTTTTTTCATTTTCAGATCCAGATTGTTTACAGTGTCATGTATCCTCTCAGTCTTACAAAAGACAGAAGAAGTTACTGCTCCTCTCGTGGCTGAGTTAACTGTTTTATCTACCTATTTGAAATTGTTGCGTTTTCCTGAGCAAGTAATTGGACAGCACGCTACACTATATATATATATATATATATGGTCGCTGCTAATTCTGCATGCACCCCATCTCCCTGGGAAACAAATTAAACCTATGGAACTACAACATATTCATCATGTGCTTATGTAAACTGTGCAACTATAGATTCTTAGTTGATCATAATTAAAAAATCTTCTCGATCGACCTCGTTCACTATGAGGAGACAACTGTTAAACTTAAACCCTAAGCTAGAGAATTAACAAGATGTAACTTCAGAAATAGGGTTTGTTGCCAAAAACCACGATGTTCTCATATTCTTCACTCACCCGAGTTGTTTTCAACCGTTAGACGTCTGCGTAATGCGGGAGCATTCCGACTAGACGTACTCCACTCTTCTATATCATGTTGATGGTTCTTCTGTGATTCAGATTCTTTATATATAACTTGGCTTTTCACACTGTTCAGACTTATTGCTACTTTCAACTTCAGTGTAATTCAAATGGTTGGATCGATTGGATGGTCTTGCTGCCATTCCAAATGTTTTTAACCCTACAAGATTAGTATCCGCTGCTTTCATAGCTCAGTTGGTTAGAGCACCCGTTTAGTAAGCGGGAGGTCATGAGTTCAACTCTCATTGAAAGCATTCTGGAACTGCAATGATGCATCTTATAATTCTGGTTCCTCAGTGAACAACACGTTACTTGATGCATATTATAATTCTGGTTAGATTGATACATCAATTACAGTGTATTCATACTGATTACCTCTCTTACTTCAGAGGACAATCTCTCATCTCTTTTGTACATTCCATATGTGGGTATAGTTCAGTTGGGAGAGAAGCGGCAGACCAAAGACCTGAAGGTAGCGTNTGTTAAACTTAAACCCTAAGCTAGAGAATTAACAAGATGTAACTTCAGAAATAGGGTTTGTTGCCAAAAACCACGATGTTCTCATATTCTTCACTCACCCGAGTTGTTTTCAACCGTTAGACGTCTGCGTAATGCGGGAGCATTCCGACTAGACGTACTCCACTCTTCTATATCATGTTGATGGTTCTTCTGTGATTCAGATTCTTTATATATAACTTGGCTTTTCACACTGTTCAGACTTATTGCTACTTTCAACTTCAGTGTAATTCAAATGGTTGGATCGATTGGATGGTCTTGCTGCCATTCCAAATGTTTTTAACCCTACAAGATTAGTATCCGCTGCTTTCATAGCTCAGTTGGTTAGAGCACCCGTTTAGTAAGCGGGAGGTCATGAGTTCAACTCTCATTGAAAGCATTCTGGAACTGCAATGATGCATCTTATAATTCTGGTTCCTCAGTGAACAACACGTTACTTGATGCATATTATAATTCTGGTTAGATTGATACATCAATTACAGTGTATTCATACTGATTACCTCTCTTACTTCAGAGGACAATCTCTCATCTCTTTTGTACATTCCATATGTGGGTATAGTTCAGTTGGGAGAGAAGCGGCAGACCAAAGACCTGAAGGTAGCGTGTTCGATCCACTGTTACAACAATCAGTTAGTTCTCCAGATCAGCCTTATCTCGTGCTTTTGTTATTTCATTTTCAGTTTAGGTTCTACTCTAGTGATACGTGTGCACATAATGTACTCATTGGGTTTCTGTTTCCAGTATTCATAATGTACATACATGTTATTTTTTTAAGTAAGAATCTATATATTATCTTTAATGAAACAAAATTACAGTATCGTCTAAGATGTCTAAGATATCAGGGAATTGTTTGTGCTAAATTGTCCGGAAGGGAAACCAATTCAATCAGTGTCTTGGCTTTGTAAGCAACTGAAAATTATATAGCATTTTATGAATTGCCCCGTAGGAAAACCAATTCAACCAAACCATTCATACAAACTATAAGACCAAAAAAGACTAACTCTTGATAGACAAAAAGGGCTAATTGTGCTAGACGTTGACAACGGCCTAAGAGGAATCATCCAAAAACATTAACAAGTGACAAAGTAAAACATGCACGCTGACACATGTGTGTCTACCTGCTCTCATGGTGTCTGACGTTCGCTCTTGTTCACGACGTCCTCAACAACCACCTGGATTGTTGGAGCAAAAAACGCCTCTGAAGTAGTTGGGGCACTGGTGGCCAGTTCTAGAGAGTGCAGGGAGCAGAGCAGGGTTGTGAGCAGAGATTCAATTTGCTTCACTCGCTTGTCCAAGTGTTACAGTTGAAAGCACAGGTCGTCCACATCTTTTCTGACCGCAAAGACCAGGTCTTGTAGTATCGACACCGAGTCACAGAATCTTGAACATGAAGCACAATTCGAGCAAAGATGGGTCTGACTCGGAGGCTCTTCCAATTGAGTAGGGAACTCCTCCAGAGAAGGCAAAGGGACATAGAGTGGAAAGGGGATAGAGGGTGGTGGTGAGGATATAGAGGGTGGTGGCGAGGGGGCGAAGGGTGGTGGAATCGTTGGGCGGACCAAGGTTGGAGGTGAAGAGGAGGCCATATCCTGGATTGGGCTAGGAGTGTAGCTTAGAGAATTATCGTGAAAGTCAAACCACTCCATATGACAAGCCCACAACGAAGATAGAGGCGGAAGATCACTCTGACCTGGGGAGGACTAGGCGGAGGAAGGGGACGGGGAGCTAGGTGATGGAGCAAGGTTAGGCGGGTGTCCGCTAGCCATAGCCACTTTGTTTTGGTACTAGATAGGACCTCGATTTGGCTTTCCGTGAAGCCGAGGCATAGCCAACAGTGAGTGAGAGAAAGGCAGAGTCTAGAGTAAGCAGATGGAGGTAAGAACCAGAGAGGTCGACAAAGTGCATGGGTTGCAAGCAGGAAAGAAGGAGGCATGATAGTCCTGTTGAGGAGCAGCACCATAATAAGGAAGTTGGAGATGAAGTTCACACGTGCACAGAGGTGACGGCCAACGTCCTTCCTCCATCCCCGAGACGAAAAACCACAGAAGGGCACGCTGGAGCAGTTAGTTAGGATCTCACAGAAGTGAAGGCGATCAATAGTCATCGGGGGGTAATAAAGGAAGGGGGGATGTTGTGTGTGCTGGCCACGTGTTCTGTGGAGAGGTGGTAAGCATCTTCTCCCATGGACGTGTGGATCCTACTGACACCCCATGCGAGGGGCTATCAGTGTCGAGAGCCCGAGCAATACAATCTTGGAGGATTGGATGATCATTGTGGGTGGGGGACGTACAGATAAGATCTAGTTCGTCTAGAGCCACCCCAATATTGGCTAACTTGTCATCTATCTGATTAGCTCTTCGTCGAACATGTGAAGGAATGAGGGCCAAGTGAGGTTGAATGAGAGTTGCAAAGACAGTGAGTCTTGTGGTAAGTCGCCTGCAGGGGAAAAAAAAAATTGGGTCCTCTCCGTTGAGAATTTTTACAAAAAGGTTGAGAATTATTTGTGAGTCCCTCTCAACGATAAGCTTATGGTGACCATAATCTTGAGCAAGTTGCAGTCCTTTCATGAGACCCCAAAGCCCAGTTGCGTTGCTTGTGTTGTGTTCAATGTTTCCAGTAGTGATAAGCATGATGTTTCCTTGGTTGTTGCGGAGAACCACTCCGAAGCCAACATGGCCCAGATTGTCTTTGGAGGCTCCATCAAAGTTTAACTTTATAAATCCTGGAGTCGGAGGGGACCAGTATGAAGGGTTGCCTTTGGCCTAGGACCTCTGAAGTTTCCTAGAAGAATGAGGGTTCAATTTGATGTTCTAGTTGTCCGGGATACGCTTTTCTTGGGGAGGACATGACAAGTCCTCTTCTTTCCAAGCCTGCAGGTGGATGGTTTCTCTGATGTTGTCATGAATGTGCTTCCAAACTATTTTCCAATCAATATGAGCCAAATGGAAGATCCTATTGTTGCGTTCTTTCCAGATCTTCCAGAGGATGAAACCTGAAAGTAGCTTCCAGATGCGGGTGAGGATAGGAGAATGAAAAGTCAAATCTCTCCATCTTTTTATGGTTTCCCTGAGGCCTTCTCGATTGTGATCTATTACGCGCATGATTATGGCACATTGGTCCCATATTTGTGAACTATAAGAGCAGAGGTTGAGCAGGTGATTTTGAGATTTAGAGTCTCCTAGGAAGAGAGAGAAAATGGAAGGCCCGAAAAATCCTCTTTTCATGAGATTATACCAGGTGAGGATACCTTTATGTGAGGCAATATAGAGGAACATGCTAATTTTTTTCCAGTTCTTAGTCAACCAAATTTTCGCCCAAACTTGATCTTAGGGAATAAGGTGGAAGGTTGTCTTTATGTTGTATGCTTCTTTAATACTGAAGGTGCCTCTCGAAGAATGCCCCCATCTTAGGATGTCCTCTCCCTATAGAATTTGAATTTTCCTAGAGATGATTAGCTCTTGCCAAGGCTAAAGATCCATGTGCACTAAAATGTGGAGTTCCATGTGAGTGGACTTCCAATGATGCTAGGTATCCCCAGGGGGGTCCTCTTTCCAATAGTCCGAAACTATGATTAGACCCGCCTGAGTGGTAGGGGCAAGAAAAGTTTATGCCATAGAATCCTGCGCTAGAGAAGGCCATTGTTGCCAAGAGTTGTACCAAAAGGAAGTTGTTCTTCCATTCCACACTTCCCAAAAAGCGTGATCTTCAATCAGGGAGCAGCTTTGGTTTGCAACGTTCCATATCAAAGAGCTTAGAGTATTTTCATTACATCTTATTACATGTTTTTCTGCGATGTTTGGAGCATATTTTTGTCTCCAAAGTCGGGCCTAGAGGTACTCTTTGGGGCGCTTAATCCACCTCCACCAAATTTTAGCATTGAGAAATTTATTGAGAATGGATGGGTCTTGTAAGCCAAGACCTCCTTTTAATTTTGGTTTGCAAATATTTTCCTAGTTGATCAGATCTATTTTTCGGTCATTATTTTCCCCCTTCCAAAGAAAATTCCTTTGCAAGGTTTTGATGGTGGCTAAAATGAAGCTAGGAGCCACCATAGCTGAGAAGGAATAAATGGTCAGGGCTTGAAGGAAAAACTTGAGAAGGATGAGGCGACTGGGAAGGTTGAGTGAGCGAAAAGTCCAAGAGGAAAGTCCCTCTCAACAATAAGCTTATGGTGACCATACTCTTGAGCAAGTTGCAGTCCTTTCATGAGACCCCAAATCTCAGTTGCGTTGTTTGTGTTATGTCCAATGTTTCTGGTAGTGATAAGCATGATGTTTCCTTGGTTGTTGCGGAGAACCACTCCAAAGCTAGCATTGCCCAGATTGCCTTTGGAGGCTCCCAAGGTTTAACTTGATAAATCCTGGAGTTGGAGGGGACCAGTATGAAGGGTTTCCTTTAGCCTGGGACCTCTGAAGTTTCCTAGAAGAATGAGGGTTCAATTAATGTTCCAGTTGTCCAGGATACACTTTTCTTGGGGAGGACATGACAAGTCCTCTTCTTTACAATCCCGCAGGTGGATGGTTTCTCTGATGTTGTCATGGATGTGTTTCCAAACTATTTTCCAATCAAGATGAGCCGAATGAAAGATCCTCTTGTTGCGTTCTTTGCAGATCTTCCAGAGGATGAAACCCAGAAGTATCTTCCAGTGCAGTTGAGGATAGGAGAATCAAAAGTCTAATCTCTCCATCCTTTTATGGTTTCCCTAAGGCCTTCTCGATTGCGATCTATTACGTGCACGATTATGGCACATTGGTCCCATATTTGTGAACTATAAGAGAAGAGGTTGAGAAGGTGATTTGGAGATTCAGAGTCTCCTAGGAAGAGAGAGAAAATGGAAGACCTGACAAATCCTCTTTTCATGAGATTATACCAGGTGAGGATACCTTTATGTGCGACAATACAGAGGATCCAAAGTGCTTCTCGGACAATTGGGGAGCCCAACATTAAGGTGTCATCAACACACTGGTTGTGGGAAACTGGAGGATCAATTCCATGAAGGGGGATCCCAGCTAGGGATTTGTCAGCTATGGATGCTTTAATGAAATGGCTTATCCCTTCTCGCATGATGATGAAAAGGAAGGGGGACAAGGGATCCCCTTACCATATTCTGTGAGAGGGAGAGAAGGGGCGGGAGGGAACTCCATTGATCAGTATTGATAAGAAAGAAGAGGAAGTGAGGTTTAGAATCCAGTCTACCCAATCAGTAGCAAAGTCAAAATCAAGAAAAATGGATTTCATGTAAGCCCAACTTAATTTATCAAAAGGTTTAGAGAGATCTAAATTTAATAACATACCTAGAGTGCCCATACTTTGGGGGGAGTGGATGACTTCATGGGCTAGGATGACGTTGTCGAGAATTTTCTTGCCTTCAACATACCCTAACTGTTCACGAGAAATGATGAAGGGAAGGAGGGGCTTGAGGCACTAGGCAATCATCTTTGTTAACAATGTATAGATTATATTATAGAGAGTAATTGTTCTGAACTGCTTAGGATGAGTGACTTCTTCTTCTTTAGGTATGAGGGTGAGTAAAGTGGCATTAAGTGCAGGGAGAACCTAACCAGAAATTCGAGAGTCCTCAATGATTTCCCATACTTTCTCTCATATCATGGGCTAGCAGAAGTGAAAGAAGTCTGTCATGAAGTCATCTCAACCTGGAGCTTTCCCTTCGGGAGTGTCTTGCAACACTATGTCTACCTCGTCAATCATGATTGGTATTAACAAGGCTTCATTCTTCTCTTGAGTTATGATGTCTAGAATGTGTTGAGTGATATTTTCTATGGTGGGAGATTTGTCACGAGGGGGTTCATACAACATGTCTTGGTATATGAGAACAATTCATGCTCGAGATCTTCGTGTTTTTGGAGCATTTGGCCTTGCTCCATGACCAAGTGAGTGAGGCAATTGGTATGTCTTCGTTGGATCATTTCTCGATGGAAGAACTTGGTATTTCGTTGCCCCTCTTGAAGCCATTGTATTCGAGACTTTTGCCTCCACAAGACTTCCTCTTAAGACCGCCTTTCCTCCAACTATTGTTTGACTAGTGTTTCCTGCTCTTTGAGTTCCTTTGTGAGGCCTTGATTATTGATTTGGCTCTGCAGGAGCTTCATTTGATCATTCAGATTCCTTTGGGCTTCAAAAATGTTCCTGAAGTTCTGTTTAATCCAAAGCTTGATGCACTTCTTAAAGTTTTTTAATATTTGTTGAAATCAGAACATTTTGGAACCTTGAGGGATAGCTTCTTCCCTCCACCAAGTTGAGGCCATGGCTTGGAACTCCAAATGAGTGAGACATAATATCTCGAATCTGAAGGGCTTGTGCCCTCAAGAGATAGAGATGTCTAGTGAGAGTTGGATAGGCCAGTGATCAGATCCAGACGTGTCTAGGATGCTAGCTTCCAACGAGAGGCCATCCATCAAGAGGAATTATGATATGAGGAAGCGATCTAGATGAAACGCCACCTATTGGGACCTAGAGAATCGATTCGACTGGGTAAAGAGGCCATTTTGGGTTTCCAAACATATGAGACAAATCTTATTGATTAATGATTGAAATTTCCCACTTTTTTCCTCGAGTCTATGAATCCCCCCTCTTTTCTCTTCTAGGTTGCAAACCATGTTGAATTCACCGCCTAGTATCCATCTACGATCATTAGTGAGGGTAGCCAGCCAATCCAGATTTTGAATGAAGGTTAGCTTGTCCCCCTGATTGGTTGGGCCATAAACATTTGTAATGAAGCATGGCTTATTAGAGCCAATGAGCCAGTATTCCACTGAGATTGTTCATATGGTAGTGAAGAAATTATCCAACAACACAAATCTTGGGTTCCAGAGAATGGCCAAACCACCAGTTGTGCCTATGGAATCGATGGTCATTTTTCCCCTTGTTTCCAACATCGGGAAAGGATTTGATTAGTCTCTTCCCCTGCACATTTTGTTTCTTGAAGTAAAATAATGTTGGGTTGTTCTACTATGATGTGATCTTGTAGAATCCTTTGCTTGTTTCAACCGTTAAGACCACATATATTCCAAGAGATAAGATTCATGATGAGGGTGGGGAGGGGAGAGCGGGAAAGTTATTGAAGATAAGGTGTATCTGACCTGAGTTTACCATGAAATGACCGATTTCATGTATGAGTTACTGGGTATATTTTCTTCCTCTTTTCTTTTCGTCCTTCTAAGGATTGCATTGCTCTTTCTGTTGGATGCAATGGATGCCCAATCCAGAACTGGATCTAGCCACAGAACCCGCTGAGGAGTTCAGGAATACCTTATGAACTTTGCGTAGCTGATCCAGAGGGATGGTGTACAGTTCCTGCTTGTGATAATGTTGATCTAAATGTTCCAATTCTATTCCAACGAGATCGTTTTTGTCTAAGTCCATTTTGATATCTCCTTCTTTGAGGTTGGATGCTTCACCATCCTTGGCTTGGGAAGGGGAAGAGGGATGGATCTTCTCCAAGATGGGAGTGCTTGTTGGTTTGTCTTTTGTGTTGTTGTGGGTTGCAGTTTCTTGAGGAGGAATCTGCGGTTCATCTATGTCTTTTGGAATTTGTTGAAGGACATCAAAGGATTTGTTGAAAGGTGGTTCCTTATTTTCAGTTTTCCCCATTTTCTTGGTGGTTTGGCATCGTCTTCCAGCCACATGGGTGAATTCGTCTCTTGATTTACTTGTTTCAGGGTTATCGACCTTGCTCGCGATGTTCAGAGGAAAATCTCTGAAAAGATACCCATGTTTGTGGCATTTTCTACAATCAAAATGTATGTTCTCATAGTCAATAGTTTGACACAAGTCCTCGTCATGATATTCAAGGGATATGGAGCCTGGGAGGGGCTTTGAGATATTGAGATAGACACATATGAAAGAATAAGGGGAGTATCATCTCTGCTTGGTTTCCTCTGAGGATTTGACACAAACACCAATTGTATTTTCTATTCCCTCCAGGATATATTCTAACTAAAATTCATGTGGAAGGTAATATAGACAGATCCATACTGGTGTATGCGCAAAGTCTTCTTTTTCTGGGCTGAACTTCTTCGTCCGGAAATGAAGAAAGTGGTTGGTTTCAAAAAAATATGGTCCCCCATCGAATATGTGGTTTTGATCTTATAGGTTGTGGAATACAACGGTGAAGAAGGCCTTGGAGCATAGTTGTAGGTCATAATGTCCTTTGGGTTTCCACCAGTGGTGTATCCATTTGATGAGCTCATGTTTGGAGGACCATATGCCTAGTAATTTTCCCACCAGTGCATAATCCCTCATGTATTGATTTTGTTATTTGATTTTGGGTGTGTTGATCACATATTTTGGTGTTAACAGTGTCTGAGGTATGCATTTCCCAAGTTCCCACAGACGTGTTTCCTTCGCTTGAACTGATCTAGTATCAATCTCCATTTATTTTCCCTTAGTTGTGCCTTCGAAGAAGATTTTCAAGCATGGGTCCGGTGGTGGTTCAAAGGATGGCCAACAGAAGGCCCCACCTATATGTTCCTACACCACAACTTGGTTGTAAGAGGCGCCTCGCGACCCTCCTTCATTTGGAGTCATGGCTTGCCCCACCTGGGTTGGCGGAAAGTTGCAGAGAGACAAGCGGAAAAACCCTAGGTTTTAACAGATTGATTATGGTGAAAATAGAGTTCCATTCATCTTACTGTACATATATGTTTGAAAATAGATGTAAAAATGTTTAAAATATGAAAAAGATGTAAAAATGTTTTAAATATTCTAATTTATAGTAAATGGAGTTTTTGGCTGCCTACAAATTTGATAAAAAATCATGGAAATTTTAAGCACCTATAAAATTTTACATCTGATCATCAAAGAAAACTTTTCAATACCAAAATATTTAACCATTACACTTCCATTTCACATATTCATTAATTCATGGAAATTTTAAGCCACTGTAAAATTTTACATTTGATCATCAAAGAAAAATTTACAATACCAAAATATTTAACCATTAGACACTTATTTCACATATTCATTGTGAGGAGTAGCTCATTTGGGAGAGTGTCAGAGGAAGTTGAGGCTTTTCCTCATTCACAATGATGAGACAATTGGTAAACTTAAATCCTAAGTCAGTCGAAACCAAACCCACTAGAGAATTAACAACGTGTTAACTTCAAAAATAGGGTTCATTGCCAAAAACATGATGTTCTCATATTCTTCACTCACCATAGTTGTTTTCAACTGTTAGACGTTTGTGTAATGAGGGATTATTTTGACTCTCAGAGCATTTAAGACTTACTCCACTCGTCTATATCCTATTGACTATTTCTATCAGGAGATGATATTAATAATTAACGATCAACAAAAGGGGCTCACGGAAGAAAAACAATAATAAGCTAGCAAGGTTATGCCAATGAACTTTTGATAGCTTATTTGATAGTATGTTATGTGGGTAATCTGAGTTATCCGGTAATGTTGGGTAGATTAGGTGGGTGAGGTTAGTGAGTTAGATAGGCTAGGTTC
>SNQJ01S0024940.1:83540-94839 GCA_010110895.2 Picea sitchensis
AGAACAAGTTGGGAACCTCCTCCTTAGATCAGGGATCTCTTGATGAAACCAAGAATTTGAGTACAACTGCCTCCTAATCTCGAAAGATCCTTTCCTTATTCTCCTCACCGGGTTAACAACTGACCCAGATTAGGGAGCGCTCCTTCAAAAGGGGCATCAGAGCGCTAGAACTCTCCCAGAGAAGCTTAAGGGGAGCACCAGCGCTTCAAAAGTGAGTAGCTCTCCTTCAGAGGGGTGAGGAAGCGTTATAACGCTCCCTGAGGCCTTATAGGGGAGCGCCAACGCTCCTAAGGCTGTTTCAGAGGAGCGTTCACCCTCAAAACTCTTGATTGAAAGCCCTTTTCAGGTGTTAAGAGTTATTTTACTCCAGTAAACCAGTTCTCCTTCTTCAAACCAAATATATAAGATGTTTTAAGTATCTCCTTAGTGTCGTCATTATTTCAATATGCTTAAACAACATATGCGACACTTATCACCAACTTGCGACACTTGCAAAAGTTGTAAGGAAGTTGCGACACTTACAACAATTGAGAGGAATATGCGACACTTATCCATTTGAGTAATTTTGATGTGTAACACCCATCGCTAAGGAGGAAATTGACCAAGTGGTCTAGGGGATGCCCAACAGAAAGGCCCTAGGACCAGATGGCTTCACAATGGAATTATTAAAAGCCTATTGGGAAGTGGTCAAACATGACGTTTATGGGGTGGTGGAAGACTCCAGATGTTCGGCCTCCATTCTGAAAGTGCTAAATGCCACAATGATTAATCTAATCCCCAAAGAAAATGAAGCAAGGATCCCAGACCGCTACATACCCATAGATTTATGAAATTTGGTTTACAAGATAATCTCCAAAGTCATAGCCAATAGACTGAAACCTCTCCTATCCACACTGATTTCACAGGAACAGGTGAGTTTTGTAGAAGGGTGAAAATTTTTGGACAACATCATCCATGCCCATGAGTTTATACACACAGTGAAAATCCAGAGGAGAGGGGGGATGATAATCCAACTTGACCTAGAAAAGGCTTATGAAAAAATTAGCTGGCACTATATGGTCAAGACTCTGGAAGATTTTGGCTTCATGCAACACTGGATCAATTGGATTTTCAGCCTAGTCTCAATGACAAGTTACTCACTTTTAAATCAATGGAGCCCCAGCCAAACCCTTCTGGACTTCAAGAGGCATCAAACAAGGAGACCTTCTATCACCTTTCTTGTTCATTCTAATGATGGAAGCACTCAGTAGAAGCATACAAAGCGCAATAGTAACAGGAGAAATAGCATGCATCAAAACCTTTCAAAAACTGCCCTACCTCCATGCACCAACAATTAGTTGATGACACCTTAATCCATGGCACACCCATGGTCAAGGAAGAAAAATCCTATAAAATAATCTTAGAAGAGTTTGGGTAAGCCTCGGGAGAGGATATGAATCACTCCAAATCCATGATTTATTTCTTCAATACCAACCCAACAATTCAAAGAAACCTAGCAAACATTTTGGGGTTTGAATGCAAAACAATCCCAACGAAATAATTGGGAATCCCCCTGATGGATAGAGCATGCAAAATGGAAACATGGGAAGGAGTGATCAACAAACTAAATGAAAGCATGAAAAATTGGACTTACAGATCCCTCAACCTAGTGGGGATACTTATGCTGACCAAAGCAGTTCTAAAAGCAATTCCGACCTATATGATGTCAGTGTTTCCTGCCCCCAAAGGAATACTCCAAAATATAAGAGCCATCCAAAGGAATTCCTATGGAGAGGAGAGAAAAGTAAAAAAAAATGGGCCCTGGTGGCCTGGGAGAAGTTTTGCAAACAAAAATGCAAAGGATGTCTGGGGTTACAAGACCCACAAGTAACCAACGAAGCATATAGGGTGAAACTGTGGTGGAGATGGGTTAAAGAAAAATCTTCACCGTTGGAAACCCTCTGGAAGGCCAAGTATTCCCCAGACATCAACGACCAAGATCAAATTCGTTTTATGGGCACAAGGGAGGGATCAACCATATGGAATCTAGCCTGGCGCAAGAAAACCCAGATCCAGAAACATAGATTCTAGGAAGTGAGGAATGGTAAAACAACTAGATTATGGGAGGATGCGTGGCAACAGGAACCCAAAATGGAAAATCTGGATAGGTAGGAACTCCAACAGGAAATGACCGCACAAGTCAAAATCAAAATCCACCACTATTGGAAACAAGAAAATGACTGTGACAGATGGAGGATCTAGGACAAACTCAATCCAAAAAATAGAGATTGGATCACAACAATAACGAAAGAGGTGGATGAGGAATTGGGGAAAATGAAAATTGTAGTCTCAGAAGAAGAGGACCAACTAAGATGGGGTAGGAAAAATGGGGTGGGATTCAACTTAAACTAAGCTCAGAATTACATCGCGGACTAGGACCAAGAATATCTGTCGTAACAGTGGGGAAATATTTGGGGCAGCCCCCAATGCCCAAAAATTAAAATGTTCAAATGGTTAGTACTTCACAATCGATTTCTAACATGGGAAAACCTAAGCAAAAGGGGTTTCATAGGTCCATCACGATGCCACCTCTGTCAAGCTAAGGGATAAATAATGAATCACCTCCTCGATGAATGTAATTACATAACAAAGATCTGGGATTGGGCGAAAGGCATCATTCGCCAATCCAATAGGACCCGAGGTAACATCAATGCAACCATCAATAACTGGAATGAGATTTAAAACAAAAATGAAATGGTGAACCTTTTCTAGAAACTCATGCCAGGGATGATCATATGGGAAATATGGAAAGAAAGGAACTCGTGCATCTTCAGGAATGAAAGACTTCTGGAAGGGAAACTCAAGGAATCAATAATATCACAAACACGAGAAATGGTGGAGAGCCGCAACTGACAGAATGGAAAAGTGCAATTCACAGGCCAAGACTCCCACATCCTGGAATATTTTCACCTAAAATACGGGCACAACAACACACAGGTAGGGTATCCACCACAACTCCAAATAGGAGAGCGCAACTGGACACCACCTCTGACAGGGTTCCTCAAGTTAAATTTTGACGAGGCAGAAAAAGGAAACCCATGAATGACAGGGATGGGAGGAGTGATCAAATATAGTTGTGGTAACATAATCCATCTATACGCTGGGAGTATGGGAAACTCAACCAATAACGCAGCAGAATTTGGAGCCCTGGAGCTCGGTCTTGAAATTCTAAGCCACAAAAGGATGAACAACACCATCGTGGAAGGTGACTCCACCCTGGTCATCAACACAGTGAAGAGACTCCAAAATGGCACTAGAGTGGGAAAGGTTTAGAGACACTGGAGCTTGGAACACTCCCTACAAAAAATCAAGGAGCATCTGCAAACGATGAACACAATGGAGTTGCGTTGGGTACGTAGGTCAACGAATGGCCTGGCGGAAAAAATCGCCAACAAGGGGGTTAGCAAGGAAGGACCGTAACTAGATACTACCTGGACCAACATCTCAGAAGGAAAATTCAGAATGGACTGCATCCAAATAGTGACAAAATATTGTGACAACATCTTAATCAAGGAAGGTCACATCGAGGAGGGTAGCGAAAGGCCCAACAGAAGGCATAAAGGACCTAGGCAAGATATGATTTCCCAACACTCCACCACCAATTACAATGCAGGATCAGATTATACAAAAGGCAAGGGTACAACAACAAGGTCATGTCAACAGTAAGATTTGCGAGGAAAGACCGTGGGAAAGTATTGACGACAAGAAATAGGCAGTGAATAGCATAAGGCAAGAGGGATTGCCATTGACCAATATCAATCCACCACTCCAAAGGCTAGGTAAGGGGAGTGGCACAACATGATATAAAGTGAGCAGGGGCAAGGGCCCGTACAGGGATAATGATCGAGTCATCATGATCATACATACCATGACGGGGAAAAAGGACGAGAAGGTTTACCTCTATGGGGAGACCATGATTGGAAGGATGAGCCTGCAACAGGGAAAGTTCAATAAGAGAAGAAATAACAGAAATAGATGAAAACAGAAGAGCGCAACTACAGGGGATACCATAGACACAAGGGCAAGGAAGGGAGGAATCCTTGTGTAGATGGGAACAGGTTGAGAATCCAACAAAGGAGTTTCCATAAGCCAGACAGTATGGTGCAAATGAAGCGAACACACAACAAAATAAACCCCCTGGGGAAGGGAAATCCAAACAATCCTCTACGAGTTTCAAGGATGGAGAAGGCGACAAAAGATGCAGAGGGAACATTTCATACTTTGTTTGCACTGAAAGGAAAGGCAACCATCACCCGGTGGGAAAAGGAAATCAGAGAACAATGAAAGGGAAAAACATGGGACGCTTCGACTCAGGAAGCGGACTGGGTAACTAACCCGAGAGCCACACAGCCCAGGGAAACTCTCCACTACAAAGTGGTGGATATGGTGTGGAAAACAAAGATGATGATTGGAAAAGGGAGGACACCATACTGGAGAACAACAAGGAACACACAAAACTCCTGAACGAAATATTGAGTCGCCTCAGTATTTTGGAAATCATTACCAAACTGCTAACTGTGGTTGAGAAGGACTAGAGAGCCAAGATGGAGCAATTGGCTACTCAATTCCACATCTACCCACACTATGCCCATCACATGGACATCACACCAAATGATGGGAATGGAGCGCCAAAACATATCATAAAGACTCACATGGTCTCCCAAAAGGAGGAGAACACGGGCCAGGTGGATGAAGGAAATAAACATATCATTATCCTGGACTAGTGTCTGGTTAGTCTATTGTCAAGTCAGTTGGGTCAGTATTGTGTCAATCTCAGCTTCTGTTATTTTTTTCATGTATGTTGTGCTTATCTTTTCAAATACTAGATATGGTAGGACTAGGCTAGTTTCCCATGGTGGCAGTCCAGTCATACCCCTTGTTTATCTCAAAAAATGCAACTCGGGAACCTTTGGTCTATTTTCCTTTTTGGAAAACCAGGGAGTCCCCCTTTTTTGTGTCATAACCCTCCTTTAGTAATATAGGCTCTTAAACTCAATTACAAAAAAAAAACTCAAGTGCTCTTCCTCCTTTAAATTTTTTGGTAGTTTTTTGGTTCATGGTTCCTTTTTCTTGTCTTTTTTCCTTCTTTTAATTATTTCAATATTTAATTATTTTGTTATTTCTTTGGCTATGTAACATTTTGGAGGTAAGCGATAGTGAATTGGATAAGTTTGGGCCCCTTCACACTATTAATCTCTTCCCTGGTCTTGTTATCAATCTACTAGCCTTGAGCTTCCCCCATATCCAATCATCTTCTTCATTAATGATCCATTAAAGCTATTCGATTTTTATTTGGATCCAGTTTTGGATCATCTGTGGCCTTGATTATGACCTAATTGGTGCTAGTTTTCCTTTTCTCATGTGAATATTTGACCACTTGCTTCCTCTTTTTATCAAAGGTGATGATTTCTAAGCATGTTACATTGTCATCACATTTTGAAGGATGCATCCCTTCAAGATATTACCAAAATTTGGGATTATCTTGATTGAGCATGAAAAATTATTCTATCATCCTTCACACTATGGAAATATCTCTCTTGAGAATCTCCCTGGTATTGGGACATGGTTCCTATTTCTCTTTGGGTTGTGAAGTGGATGTCTCTAATTTCTCTTAATATTTCCTCCATGATTTTGAAAGGTCAATTACTATTTATTAATGGTGATTAAATCCATCTTTTGTCTTATATCTATCATCCTTCAACCTATATCGATGGTCTATTTTCTTAGTTGACAGGGCGGTAGAAGATTTTGTCTTATGTACATTCATAGCATCTGATACAATGATGTTTGAAGGAACTTTGTGTTCTTGATTCACTTCTAGGGCCTTCTTGTTTCACGCTTACTTGTAGCTTAGGACCCATCTTTTAAAATCTTATTTGAAATACTTTTCATCACAGTAACACTAATTTGTATTCCCATTGTAGTTCATGTTTCTCGACTACTCATACCTTGGTGTGGATTACAAATTTTGAAGAATTCTTCTATGATATTATATTTGTATATTTCCTCTGCTTCAATTCATGCAAACATTAATGCAAACATTAAGTTGGACAATCCATACACTATTATGAAGGTAGGGTATCTTGGGAAACCCTTCTTCTTCTTTTGGGATAATATATATTTAAACCCTTAAATGTTGATTGTTTGATATGTGATATCTCTCAGCACTAATGTTTTGGGGACAAGTTTAGGAAAAGTCTGAGGAGAGTTAGCGGCACCATAAATCCTAATGTAGTTATTGTCCTTTTCCATGAATTGCTCACCCGTTGTTTCCAAGACTCTTAAAAGTTCTTTGGAGAATTGAGGAAAATTCCTATCAATAAAGAACTTATATAAGGGAGCTAGGAATCCATCACATATATTTCTGTAATTTAGGGGACATTTGCTTCTCTAAAGGTCTTTGCAGTATGCATGAATTGAGGGTATTTATTAAACCACTGCCAGTCCATTCCAAGGAACAAGTTCACAATGTGCACTATATCGAATAGGTGAGAGGACATATAGAATTATGGCTTGGCACCTTCTAGAGTTTAAGTGAATTTCCTTATGGCTTTGTTTAGGGTATGAAAGAGGATGGGTACCCAATTTAAAATCATTCCTTCAATAAGAATTTCATAAAGAAGAGGGACCCATCATTCTCAATGTATAATATACTTATGAGAACTATGACATGCATGGTAAGGAGAAAGCATTATGCACCCTACAACATGGTAATTAATTCTTTAGGCTAGGATGTGTACCATTCAATTTGAAGTACATTGAGATCAGACGATATATATTCCAACCTATACAACATTAATTGCTTTACTACGGGGTGCATATTATTATCCCATGGTAAAGTATCAATATATACCATTATGATACAATATTCTATCTTTGATTTAGTTCCCAAGATTGTAACCTTGGATCTTGTTTTATTTTTCACTATTGGGAATAACTTGCCACTCTGTGAACAACACTAGATTTCAATTAGTCTGGAAAGAACAAAATTTATTTTTTTCAAATAAAAATGAAAAATAAGAAATACCTATACTTCAAAACCTGCATAATAGGACTCACAAAACACCTAAGATACCAATGAAAAGTCACAAATATAATATGTAACTTTAGGGGTGAAAGTATAGTTTGTAATCATGTTTAGAAGAAATTAACTAAGAGTTACAATTAGAGTGCAAGAGACCTTTGCTACGACCGTGATTATGAGTGTTAGGATAAAGCCATGATCACATCTCCAAATTTATATAAAGAAAGGGATTTCAATGAAAAAACTTATTGATATCAAGGAATCTAAAATATTCACTAATATAACAAACAAAAAATACCTAAAAGGTATGGAGATATAGGAAACCAACCCCAAATAGGAAGAATTTGTTAGAATTCTCCCCAATGGATTCACTAGTTTTGTCACATAAAATATTTCACAATATAGCAATGGTTCTTTCCCTTAGGTTGGTTAGCCAAACCTAAGAAAAATCAGAGATCTAAGCTATCACTTTCCCAATTTAATTCGATTTCAAGTGAAAGCATAAGTAAGAAGAAATATTAAACAAGAAGAGAACCTATCGTGACACTTTGGAGTCTTGTCTTTGAATTAGTGATCACATGATCAAGGGGAGAGATAATCAACAACTCCAAACTGAAATATACCTTAACAAATAAATATATAACATTTTAATTTATCTAATGACACTAAAATATTTCTTCAAATGAAAAATAACCAAATACTTGTATGGACTGAAAACTAAATCTAGGCATGAAAATGAATTCACATTAATCAATTTAGTAACAATTAATTATTAAAATGCAAATTCAACATGCATATTTTAGACACAAATTATGTGGGGGAGAGATATCTAAATTATTGCATAAAATATAATTACAATCATGATACCTTCCAAGTGTCATGGATGCCCTCCTTACCCGTGCAAAAGTTCCTCTTCATTGCTTTCCATTTGGCCTCAACTCTTCCAAACTGTAGCAACCTCAAATGGGACTAAATCAACAAATTAGATGCTCAATTATAAATCCCTAACTCAGAAGGAGAATATAATATTTTTGGTAACATAATATTACCAAACATTGAAGGTACTCTCTCTATCCCTTCACTTCCTATATATATGGAGAAAGGTGGTTTTGCAAGAGAAGGATTTTCTTGGTAGGGATTGAAGTGAAACCATACAAGTGGAATCATCATATTCACCCCACTCAAATCACGAGATTCTATATATTTTCCCTTTTAATTTTAAGGATGATCGCAACATGTAAGCCCTTACGAATTAGTCAAATTGTAAAATACATCCTTGAATACATATGTACCTTCATATCCCTTCATGATCAATCCACGGTGACATCACAAAATATAGTAGATGAGACAATGACCTCCATGATGAATAATTAAGGATTGGTCATGGTGACATCCATGGTCAAAACATCCATGGTCAAAACCATAATTTTTTGTGCATTTTGTAGATTCATTGAGCGAGTAGGGTGTATGTATCACAACACATGCTCTATCCAAATGTTGCATTAATCTCATTAAATTCTAAGAGCCAAAAAAAATAGACCTTCATGCTTTTCTATTCATATTATCAATGTGAATGAGAGGTTATTATTACTTTTGAGAATTGAGGCATGGTTCCATGTGGAAGTGGTTGATTGGTCTATGCATGTGCTATAAAGTATGCCCTAATCTTCCAAATGTCTCATCATTTGTTAAAGTGTGTCCCTTATTTGGCATGCTTAGTAGACACTCTACCTTTGCTTGACGATATGCTATTCCCTTGCTTGGTGGGAAATCAATACTCCTAGTTTTCTATCTTATCAACACTAAGACATTAGAAAATGGATGTTTTCTTGATGCTCCTATCTTCTCTCCCTTATCCTCTAACCAATTACTCGGTGGAAGCATGGTTCCTTGTTTGGTAAGTTTGGATTTCCTTTATTTGACACTTCATGATCAACCTCCCTTTCTTTCTTAAAGAGCACAAGATTGTCTAGCACAATGTTGTTTTCTTGATAGTCATGGACTTAACCAATCCTTCATGTTTATAGTTGATTCTATCCTTTTTGTGGTTGATGCATGTATCCTATGCTCACTAATTTGAGAAGATACACCCTTCCTTACTCGTCGAGATATAGAGTTCCAATGATTATGAAGAAAATGTCTTAAGAAAATATTCTTTGCTTATTGTTTTGCACTCGACCCTTTTCTCCTTTTTATTTGTTCTTGGTGGACCCATTTCTCTTCACTTAGTTATGAAACCTCCACCTTCGATCGATGAACTAGAGAGAGTTGTTGTATTACATTCTTGAGAAAAATTTATATCCATTGAGCAAACAAAGGCATTAAACAAACATCCTTTACTCGATGCCTTTGTACTTAGTCAAATTTCATTGTGTTTTTTCTTCTTTAACCTTCTACTCATTGGATGGTTCTTAGTCAACAAATTTATTGAAAAAAGTGACCTTCCATAGTTCTCAGTACTATGAAATCCTTCTTTGTAATATGTTAGTGAATGTAAGGTAGCTAGAGAGGTAGTGGGGGGGGCCCAGAGGGCCCATAGTGATAATAGTGGAGGCCATTCAATGTAAGGTGGAATAGATCCACTATATTATTAAATAAGTCCCACTATGGTAGTTAGATACAATAAATGTAAGAGGATTTCTTAGAAGGTTCTACTTCTAGAAGATTCATCCTCTAGAATGTTCTCAGGTGATGGTAGCACTATATAAAGGGGTTCAAGCAATGTAATGGGACATGAAGATAATTATTGTATTGTGAGTTTTAGCTCAATAGGAGGATGCCCCCTCGAAGAGGCAAGTGAACAAGAGAGGATCCCTTCCATAATATGATCCATTGTATGGTGTTTCCCTACCTCAAGGGTTTTCTTATAATAAAGTGTGGTTTCTTCTATCTTGCTTTGTGGATCTATTGTGTATTCAATATTTTTGGTGATTATATTTGCAGATCTATTTAGGTTCTTAATAAGGGGTATCAGAGCATTTTCCTTGGTAGACATTGTGGACAAATAATTTTTTTTTTGCATTTTTTTTTTCGGAGAAGAAAAAAGAGGGCCGCGACATTCCAGAAATTTTTGGTATATTTCTGTGAACATTTTGTAGAAATAGGTTGTATATCTGATATCCTCTCAGAAAAACACCAAATTTGAAAAAAAATCGTCTGAAACGGAATCCAGGAAGTCAAGATATTGAAGTTTTAAAATCCACAAATTTTCAGGGTTTTTCCCACGGACGACAACACGATTTTTTATTTTTTATTTTTGTATCATCTGGATACCGAATTTGCCCCAAAAAATTACATATCTGAGTTCCTCTCACAATTTCACCCAATTAAAAAAATAAAATCAACTGAAACGAAGTCCAAGAAGTGAAGTTATGAGCATTTTAAATTCATCGGTTTTTCAGGGTTTTATCTGGAAAATGCCGCGATTTTCTGCAGTAATTTATTGTTCTATTTTTTGGGTTTTTTTGTGATGGCGGTGGGAGTGCAGAGTTCATAAATTTTCATATGGTACTCTGATGGCTATTTCTTCTCAAAACGTCAAAGAAATTCTACATATTATTGAAGCATTCAAAGCCCAATTGTTTGACACATTGAATGACAGATTGAATGGCTTTGTAGATGGCCTCAATGATAGTTTTCGTAGTATTCAAGATTCTTTGGATAACATGTAGGAGAGGTTTCTTATGGCAGACCTTAGGGATGAATACAATCAAGAAATATATGTTTGGTATGATTTTGAGGCCGATTGCGATGATTGGTATATTGATAGTTGTTGTTTCTGGGATGACAACCACTTCCATATTTTATTTGATGACTCTATTCCACCTTATATAGAAAACATCAATGTCCAACATTAGGAGCTATTTACCAGCATCAATCATGGATATTCTACAATGGTATTGTTCCTTCCATATTCACCTTTGATCATCTCCCACTATGTGGATCGATATTCTTATTTGGATCCACATGATAGGTGTCAGTATTGGGAGCATAATTTTCAGTTGGTTATTGGGTGCCGATATCTTCCATGTGGGGTTCACATGAGCAATTGGACATGGGACCTTGGTTTACAATGGCGGTTGGACTACTTTAGCATGGTGGCTACCATTTATCAATGGGACCCTGGTTCTCTAGTCTACTTCAACACTATGTTCCACACTTATCCATGGGACCATCAAGCGTTGAGGACAACGCTTTCATAAGGGGATGGAATGTAAGGTAGCTAGAGATGTAGTG
>SNQJ01S0024940.1:97152-112135 GCA_010110895.2 Picea sitchensis
CCTAACTTTCTAATTCATTAACCCAACTAACCTACTAATCCATCTAATGCACTAACCTACCTAACTTTCTAATTCACTAACCCAACTAACCTACTAATCCACTACCCTGAATAACCTATCCTAACCCACCAAAACTAACCTACCTAACACACATAACTCACATAACCCACATATTCTACTATGTCATAGGCTACCAAAAGATAAATTATATACCTAACCTAGCTAATCCATTAACCCACCTAATGTACTCTTTAACCCACTAAGCCTACTTACCCCACTAACTTACTTAAGCTACCCCATGTTGAACCCCTAACCCACTAACCCACTTAGCAAAAGAACCTAGCCTATCTAACTCACTAACCTCACCCACCTAATCTACCCAACATTACCGGATAACTCAGATTACCCACATAACATACTATCAAATAAGCTATCAAAAGTTCATTGGCATAACCTTGCTAGCTTATTATTGTTTTTCCTCCGTGAGCCCCTTTTGTTGATCACTAATTATTAATATCATCTCCTGATAGAAATAATCAACAGGATATAGACGAGTGGAGTAAGTCTTAAATTCTCTGAGAGTCAAAATAATCCCTCATTACACAAACGTCTAACGGTTGAAAACAACTATGGTGAGTGAAGAATATGAGAACATCGTGGTTTTTGGCAATGAACCCTATTTTTGAAGTTAACACGTTGTTAATTCTCTAGTGGGTTTGGTTTCGACTGACTTAGGATTTAAGTTTACCAATTGTCTCATCATTGTGAATGAGGAAAAACCTCAACTTCCTCTGACACTCTCCCAAATGAGCTACTCCTCACAATGAATATGTGAAATAAGTGTCTAATGGTTAAATATTTTGGTATTGTAAATTTTTCTTTGATGATCAGATGTAAAATTTTACAGTTGCTTAAAATTTCCATGAATTAATGAATATCTGAAATAGAAGTGTAATGGTTAAATATTTTGGTATTGTAAATTTTTCTTTCATGATCAGATGTAAAATTTTACAAGTGCTTTAAATTTCCATGAATTTTTATCAAATTTGTAGGCAGCCAAAAACTCCATTTACTACAAATTAGAATATTTAAAACATTTTTACATCTTTTTCATATTTTAAACATTTTTACATCTATTTTCAAACATATATGTACAGTAAGATGAATGGAACTCTATTTTCACCATAATCAATCTGCTAAAACCTAGGGTTTTTCCGCTTGTCTCTTTGCAACTTTCTGCCAACCCAGGGGGGGCAAGCCATGACTCCAAATGAAGGAGGGTCGTGAGGTGCCTCTTACAACCAAGTTGTGGTGTAGGAACATATAGGCAGGGCCTTCTGTCGGCCATCCTTTGAACCACCACTGGACCAACGCTTGAAAATCTTCTTCGAAGGCACAACTAAGGGAAAATAAATGGAGATTGATACTAGACCAGTTCAAGCGAAGGAAACACGTCCGTGAGAACTTGGGAAATTCATACCTCAGGCACCGTTAACACCAAAATATGTGATCAACACACCCAAAATCAAATAACAAAATCAATACATGAGGGATTATGCACTGGTGGAAACCCAAAGGACATTATGACCTACAACTATGCTCCAAGGCCTTCTTCACCATCGTATTCCACAACCTATAAGATCAAAACCACATATTCGATGGGGGACCATATTTTTTTGAAACCGACCACTTTCTTCATTTCTGGACGAAGAAGTTCAGCCCATAAAAAGAAGACTTTGCGCATACACTAGTATGGATCTGTCTATATTACCTTCCACATGAATTTTAGTTAGAATATATCCTGGAGGGAATAGAAAATACCATTGGTGTTTGTGTCAAATCCTCAGAGGAAACCAAGAAGAGAAGGTACTCCCCTTATTCTTTCATATGTGTCTATCTCAATATCTCAAAGCCCCTCCCAGGCTCCATAGCCCTTGAATATCATGACGAGGACTTGTGTCAAACTATTGACTATGAGAACATACATTTTGATTGTAGAAAATGCCACAAACATGGGTATCTTTTCAGAGATTTTCCTCTGAACACTGCGAGCAAGGTCGATAACCCTGAAACAAGTAAATCAAGAGACGAATTCACCCATGTGGCTGGAAGACGATGCCAAACCACCAATAAAATGGGGAAAACTGAAAATAAGGAACCACCTTTCAACAAATCCTTTGATGTCCTTCAACAAATTCCAAAAGACATAGATGAACCACAGATTCCTCCTCAAGAAACTGCAACCCACAACAACACAAAAGACAAACCAACAAGCACTCCCATGTTGGAGAAGATCCATCCCTCTTCCCCTTCCCAAGCCAAGGATGGTGAAGCATCCAACCTCAAAGAAGGAGATATCAAAATGGACTTAGACGAAAACGATCTCGCTGGAATAGAATTGGAACATTTAGATCAACATTATCACAAGCAGGAACTGTACACCATCCCTCTGGATTAGCTATGCAAAGTTCATAAGGTATTCCTCAACTCCTTAGCGGGTTCTGCGGCTAGATCCAGTTCTGGATTGGGCATCCATTGCATCCAACAGAAAGAGCAATGCAAGCCTTAGAAGGACGAAAAGAAAAGAGGAAGAAAATATACCCAGTAACTCATACATGAAATCGGTCATTTCATGGTAAAATTAGGTCAGATACACCTTATCTTCGATAACTTTCCCTCTCTCCCCTCCCCATCCTCATCATGAACATTTTCTCTTGGAATATACGTGGTCTCAACGGTTGCAACAAGCAAAGGATTCTACAAGATCGCATCATAGTAGAACAACCCAACATTCTTTTACTTCAAGAAACAAAATGTGCAGGGGAAGAGACTAATCAAATCATTTCCCGATGTTGGAAACAAGGGGAAAAATGACCATCGATTCCATAGGCACAACTGGTGGTTTGGCCATTCTCTGGAACCCAAGATTTGTGTTGTTGGATAATTTATTCACTACCATATGAAAAATCTCGGTGGAATACTGGCTCATTGGCTCCAATAAGCCATGCTTCCTTACAAATGTTTATGGCCCAACCAATCAGGGGGACAAGCTAACCTTCATTCAAAATCTGGATTGGCTGGCTACCCTCACTAATGATCGTAGATGGATACTGGGCAGTGAATTCAACATGGTCTACAACCTAGAAGAGAAAAGAGGGGGGATTCATAGAATCGAGGCAAAAAGACGGAAATTTCAATCATTAATCAATAAGATTTGTCTCATATGTTTGGAAACCCAAAATGGCCTCTTTACCCAGTCGAATCAATTCTCTAGGTCCCAATAGGTGGCGTGTCATCTAGATCGCTTCCTCATATCATAATCCCTCTTGATGGATGGCCTCTCGTTGGAAGCTAGCATCCTAGACACGTCTGGATCTGATCACTGGCCTATCCAAATCTCACTAGACATCTCTATCTCTTGAGGGCACAAGCCCTTCAGATTCGAGAGATTATGTCTCACTCATTTGGAGTTCCAAGCCATGGCCTCAACTTGGTGGAGGGAAGAAGCTATCCCTCAAGGTTCCAAAATGTTCTGATTTCAACAAATATTAAAAAACTTTAAGAAGTGCATCAAGCTTTGGATTAAATAGAACTTCGGGAAAATTTTCGAAGCCCAAAGGAATATAAATGATCAAATGAAGCTCCTCCAGAGCCAAATCAATAATTGAGGCCTCACAAAGGACCTCAAAGAGCAGGAAACACTAGTCAAACAATAGTTGGAGGAAAGGCGGTCTCAAGAGGAAGTCTTGTGGAGGAAAAAGTCTCGAATACAATGGCTTCAAGAGGGGCAACGAAATACCAAGTTCTTCCATCGAGAAATGATCCAACGGAGACATACCAATTGCCTCACTCACTTGGTCATGGAGCAAGGACAAATGCTCCAAAAACATGAAGATCTCGAGCAGGAACTGTTCTCATATTACCAAGACATGTTGTATGAACCCCCTCGTGACAAATCTCCCACCATAGAAAATATCACTCAACACATTATAGACATCATAACTCAAGAGAAGAATGAAGCCTTGTTAAGACCAATCACGATTGACGAGGTAGACTTAGCATTGCAAGACACTCCTGAAGGGAAAGCTCCAGGTTCAGATGGCTTCATGACAGACTTCTTTCACTTCTACTAGCCCATGATATGAGAGAAAGTACGGGAAATCATTGAGGACTCTCGAATTTCTGGTTAGGTTCTCCCTGCACTTAATGCCACTTTACTCACCCTCATACCTAAATAAGAACGAGTCACTCATCCTAAGTAGTTCAGAACAATTACTCTCTATAATATAATCTATACATTGTTAACAAAGATGACTGCCCGGTGCCTCAAGCCCCTCCTTCCCTTCATCATTTCTCGTGAACAATTAGGGTATGTTGAAGGCAAGAAAATTCTCGACAACGTCATCCTAGCCCATGAAGTCATCCACTCCCTCCAAAGTACGGGCACTCTAGGTATGTTATTAAATTTAGATCTCTCTAAACCTTTTGATAAATTAAGTTGGGCTTACATGAAATCCATTTTTCTTGATTTTGACTTTGCTCCTGATTGGGTAGACTGGATTCTAAACCTCACTTCCTCTTCTTTCTTATCAATACTGATCAATGGAGTTCCCCCCCGCCCCTTCTCTCCCTCTCACAGAATATGGTCAGGGGATCCCTTGTCCCCCTTCCTTTTCATCATCATGCCAGAAGGGATAAGCCATTTCATTAAAGCATCCATAGCTGACAAATCCCTAGCTGGGATCCCCCTTCATGGAATTGATCCTCCAGTTTCCCACAACGAGTGTGTTGATGACACCTTAATGTTGGGCTCCCCAATTTTCCGAGAAGCACTTTGGATCCTTTGTATTGTCGCACATAAAGGTATCCTCACCTGGTATAATCTCATGAAAAGAGGATTTGTCGAGTCTTCCATTTTCTCTCTCTTCCTAGGAGACTCCGAATCTCAAAATCACCTTCTCAACCTCTGCTCTTATAGTTCACAAATATGGGACCAATGTGCCATAATCATGCACGTAATAGATCGCAATCAAGAAGGCCTCAGGGAAACCATAAAAGGATGGAGAGATTCGACTTTTCATTCTCCTATCCTCAACCGCATCTGGAAGCTACTTCTGGGTTTCATCCTCTGGCAGATCTGGAAAGAACGCAACAAGAGGATCTTTCATTCGGATCATCTTGATTGGAAAATAGTTTGGAAACACATTCATGACAACATCAGAGAAACCATCCACCTGGAGGATTGTAAAGAAGAGGACTTGTCATGTCCTCCCCAAGAAAAGTGTATCCTGGACAACTGGAACATTAATTGAACCCTCATTCTTCTAGGAAACTTCAAAGGTCCCAGGCCAAAGGAAACCCTTCATACTGGTCCCCTCCAACTCCAGGATTTATCAAGTTAAACCTTGATGGAGCCTCCAAAGGCAATCTGGGCAATGCTAGCTTCGGAGTGGTTCTCCACAACAACCAAGGAAACATCATGCTTATCACTACGAGAAACATTGGACACAACACAAACAACGCAACTGAGATTTGGGGTCTCATGAAAGGAATGCAACTTGCTCAAGAGTATGGTCACCATAAGCTTATTATTGAGAGGGACTTTCCTCTTGGACTTTTCGCTCACTCAACCTTCCCAGTCACCTCATCCTTCTCAAGTTTTTCCTTCAATCCCTGCCCATTTAATCCTTCTCATCTCTGGTGGCTCCTAGCTTCATTTTAGCCACCATCAAAACCTTGCAAAGGAAATTTCTTTGGAAGGGGGAAAATAATGACCGAAAAATAGATCTGATCAGCTGGGAAAAGATTTGCAAACCAAAATTAAAAGGAGGTCTTGGCTTACGGGACCCATCCATTCTCAATAAATTTCTCAGTGCTAAAATTTGGTGGAGGTGGCTTAAGCGCCCCAAAGAGTACCTCTAGGCCCGACTTTGGAGACAAAAATATGCTCCAAACATCGCAGAAAATCATGTAATAAGATGTAATGAAAATACTCTAAGCTCTTTGATATGGAACGTTGCAAACCAAAGCCGCTCCCTGATTGAAGATCATGCTTTTTGGGAAGTGTGGAATGGAAGAACAACTTCCTTTTGGTACAACTCTTGGCAACAATGGCCTTCTCTAGCGCAGGATTCTATGGCATAAACTTTTCTTGCCCCTACCACTCAGGCGGGTCTAATCATAGTTTCAGACTATTGGAAAGAGGACCCCCCTGGGGATACCTAGCATCATTGGAAGTCCACTCACATGGAACTCCACATTTCAGTGCATGTGGATCTTCAGCCTTGGCAAGAGATAATCATCTCTAGGAAAATTCAAATTCTATAGGGAGAGGACATCCTAAGATGGGGGCATTCTTCGAGAGGCACCTTCAGTATTAAAGAAGCATACAACATAAAGACAACCTTCCACCTTATTCCCCAAGATCAAGTTTGGGCAAAAATTTGGTTGACTAAGCACTAGCAAAAAATTAGCATGTTCCTCTATATTGTCGCACATAAAGGTATCCTCACCTGGTATAATCTCATGAAAAGAGGATTTGTCGGGCCTTCCATTTTCTCTCTCTTCCTAGGAGACTCTGAATCTCAAAATAACCTGCTCAACCTCTGCTCTTATAGTTCACAAATATGGGACCAATGTGCCATAATCATTCGTGTAATAGATCACAATCGAGAAGGTCTCAGGGAAACCATAAAAGGATGGAGAGATTTGACTTTTCATTCTCCTATCCTCAACCACATATGGAAGCTACTTTCGGGTTTCATCCTCTGGAAGATTTGGAAAGAACGCAACAAGAGGATCTTCCATTTGGCTCATCTTGATTGGAAAATAGTTTGGAAACACATTCATGACAACATTAGAGAAACCATCCACTTGCAGGCTTGGAAAGAAGAGGACTTGTCATGTCCTCCCCAAGAAAAGCGTATCCCAGACAACTGGAACATCAAATTGAACCCTCATTCTTCTAGGAAACTTCAGAGGTCCTAGGCCAAAGGAAACCCTTCATACTGGTCCCCTCCGACTCCAGGATTTATAAAGTTAAACTTTGATGGAGCCTCCAAAGACAATCTGGGCCATGTTGGCTTCGGAGTGGTTCTCCGCAACAACCAAGGAAACATCATGCTTATCACTACTAGAAACATTGAACACACCACAAGCAACACAACTGGGCTTTGGGGTCTCATGAAAGGACTGCAACTTGCTCAAGATTATGGTCACCATAAGCTTATCGTTGAGAGGGACTCACAAATAATTCTCAACCTTTTTGTAAAAATTCTCAATGGAGAGGACCCAAAAAAAAAATTCCCCTGCAGGCGACTTACCACAAGACTCACTGTCATTGCAACTCTCATTCAACCTCACTTGGCCCTCATTCCTTTGCATGTTCGGCGAAGAGCTAATTAGATAGATAACAAGTTAGCCAATATTGGGGTGGCTCTAGACGAACCAGATCGTATCTGTATGTCCCCCACCCACAATGATCATCCAATCCTCCAAGATTGTATTGCTCGGGCTCTCGACACTGATAGCCCCTCGCATGGGGTGTCAGTAGGATCCACATGTCCATGGGAGAAGACGCTTACCACCTCTCCACAGAACACGTGACCAGCACACACAACATCCCCCCTTCCTTTATTATCCCCCAATGACTATTGATCGCCTTCACTTCTGCGAGATCCTAACTAACTGCTCCAGCGTGCCCTTCTGTGGTTTTTCGTCCCGAGGATGGAGGAAGGATGTTGGCCGTCACCTCTATGCACGTGCGAACTTCATCTCTAGCTTCCTTATTATGGCGTTGCTCCTCGACAGGACTATCATGCCTCCTTCTTTCCTGCTTTCAGCCTATGCACTTTGTCGACCTCTCTAGTTCTTACCTCCATCTGCTTACTCTAGACTCTGCCTTTCTCTCACTCACTGTTGGCTATGCCTCGGCTTCACGGAAAGCCAAAGAGAGGTCCTATCTAGTACCAAAAAAAAGTGGCTATGGCCAACCGACACTCACCTAACCTTGCTCCATCACTTAGCTCCCTGTCCCCTTCCTCCGCCTAGTCTTCCCCAGGTCAGAGTGATCTTCCGCCTCTATCTTCGTTGTGGGCTTGTCATATGGAGTGGTTTGACTTCCACGATAATTCTCTAAGCTACGCTCCTAGCCCAATCTAGGATATGGCCTCCTCTTCACATCCAACCTTGGTCCGCCCAACGATTCCACCACCCTTCACCCCCTCGCCACCACCCTCTATCTCCTCGCCACCACCCTCTATTCCCTTTCCACCCTATGTCCCTTTGCCTTCTCTGGAGGAGTTCCCTACTCAATTGGAAGAGCCTCCGAGTCAGACCCATCTTTGCTCGGATTGTGCTTCATGTTCAAGATTCTGTGACTCGGTGTCGATACTACAAGACCTGGTCTTTGCAGTCAGAAAGGACGTGGACGACCTGCGCTTTCAGCTGTAACACTTGGACAAGCGAGCAAAACAAATTGAATCTCTGCTCACAACCCTGCTCCGCTCCCTGCACTCTCTAGAACTGGCCACGAGTGCCCCAACTACTTCAGAGGCATTTTTTGCTCCAACAATCTAGGTGGTTGTTGAGGATGTCGTGAACAAGAGCGAACGTCAGACACCATGAGAGCAGGTAGACGTTTACAATTCAGAAAATGTTAGTCTTTTTTGGTCTTATAGTTTGTATGAATGGTTCGGTTGAATTGGTTTCCCTACGGGGCAATTCAGAAAATGTTGTATAATTTTCAGTTGCTTACAAAATCAAGACACTGACTAAATTGGTTTCCCTTCAAGACCCTAATATCTTAGACATCTTAGACGATACTGTAATTTTATTTCATTAAAGGTAATATATAAATTCTTACTTAAAAAAATAACATATATGTACATTATGAATACAGTGGAAACATAAACCCAATGAGTACATTATGTGCACACGTATCATTGGAGTAGAACCTAAACTGAAAATGAAATAACAAAAGCACGAGATAAGGCTGATCTAGAGAACTAACTGATTGATGTAACAGTGGATCGAACACGCTACCTTCAGGTCTTTGGTCTGCCGCTTCTCTCCCAACTGAACTGGTCTTTGGTCTGCATATGCAATGTACAAAAGCGATTGTCCTCTGAAGTAAGAGAGGTAATCAGTATGAATACACTGTAATTGATGTATCAATCTCTTGGGGTAATACTTGAGTCACACAAACGCAATAATTGCGAAAAAAGAACGTGCTGTCATTCAAACCAATAACATGCTAGTCACTGACGCATAAAGTAGCGGTAACTAATCCGGTCTTTTGAGAAGAACCAGAATCACAAGATACATCATCGTTACAGGTCAAGAATGCTTTCAATGAGAGTTGAACTCATGACCTCCCGCTTACTAAACTGAGCTATGAAAGCAGCAGATACTAATCTCGTAGAGTTAAAAACATTTGGAATGGCAGCAAGACCATCCAATCGAGAAGATTTAACAATTGCAATCGCTTGCAATGGCAGCAAGACCATTTGGAATCGCTTGTTAATTCTCTAGCTTAGGGTTTAGGTTTAACAATTGTCTCCTCATAGTGAACGAGGTCGATCGAGAAGATTTTTTAATTATGATCAACTAAGAATCTATAGTTGCACAGTTTACATAAGCACATGATGAATATGTTGTAGTTCCATAGGTTTAGTTTGTTTCCCAGGGAGAATTAGCAGCGACCAACTATGATCAACTAAGAATCATAGTTGCACAGTTTACATAAGCACATGATTAATATGTTGTAGTTCCATAGGTTTAATTTGTTTCCCAGGGAGATGGGGTGCATGCAGAATTAGCAGCGACCATATATATATATATATAGTGTAGCGTGATGTCCAATTACTTGCTCAGGAAAACGCAACAATTTCAAATAGGTAGATAAAAAAGTTAACTCAGCCACGAGAGGAGCAGTAACTTCTGTCTTTTGTAAGACTGAGAGGATACATGACACTGTAAACAATCTGGATCTGAAAATGAAAAAAACCATAAAGCGTGGACGGCAGGATAGGAACTGTAAACAATCATGGATCTGAAAATGATCAAAAACCGTAAAGCGTGGACGGCAGGATTCGAACCTGCGCGGGCGAAGCCATGTCTTTCCTTTCCATGCCATGCCTTGCCCTTCCATGCCATGTCATGCCTTGCCTTGCCTTGTCTTGCTCTGCTAAGCCATGTATTTCCTTGGCATGCCATGCCATGTATTTTCTTTCCATGCCTTGCATTTCCTTCACTTGACATGCCATGCCATGCCTTGCCTTGCCATGACATTCCATGCCTTGCCTTGCATTTCCTTCACTTGACATGACATGCCTTTCCTTTCCATGACATGCCTTGCCATTTATTTCCATGCATTGCCTTGACACGCCTTGCCTTTCCTTGTGAAGCCATGCCATGCCTTGCCTTGCCATGTCATGCCATGCCGTGCCATGCCTTACCTTTCCATCCCTTGCCTTTCCTTTTCTCTCCTTGCCTTTCCTTGTCATGCCTTGCATTGCCTTCACTTGTCATGCCATGCATTGTCTTGCCTTGCCTTGCCATGCCATGCCATGCCATGTCATGCCTTGCCTTGTCATGCCATTCCATGACATGCCATGTCATGCCTTGCCTTGCCTTACCTTTCCATTCATTTCCTTGTCTTGCCAATTTCCATGCCATAACTTGCATTTCCTTTCTATGCCATGCCTTACTATTATGAAACTATGGCTTACTATATTTTTAATAATTTTAATCTTTTCAATTATATTATAGGTATGTTATCTGCAAAGTTTTTATTGCGACACATTGTTGTACAATTATTTTAGATATGTCCCTACCCTCTCAACCCTTCTTGTCTTCAATGGANCATGCCATGCCTTGCCTTGCCATGACATTCCATGCCTTGCCTTGCATTTCCTTCACTTGACATGACATGCCTTTCCTTTCCATGACATGCCTTGCCATTTATTTCCATGCATTGCCTTGACACGCCTTGCCTTTCCTTGTGAAGCCATGCCATGCCTTGCCTTGCCATGTCATGCCATGCCGTGCCATGCCTTACCTTTCCATCCCTTGCCTTTCCTTTTCTCTCCTTGCCTTTCCTTGTCATGCCTTGCATTGCCTTCACTTGTCATGCCATGCATTGTCTTGCCTTGCCTTGCCATGCCATGCCATGCCATGTCATGCCTTGCCTTGTCATGCCATTCCATGACATGCCATGTCATGCCTTGCCTTGCCTTACCTTTCCATTCATTTCCTTGTCTTGCCAATTTCCATGCCATAACTTGCATTTCCTTTCTATGCCATGCCTTACTATTATGAAACTATGGCTTACTATATTTTTAATAATTTTAATCTTTTCAATTATATTATAGGTATGTTATCTGCAAAGTTTTTATTGCGACACATTGTTGTACAATTATTTTAGATATGTCCCTACCCTCTCAACCCTTCTTGTCTTCAATGGAATCTTGTTGACCATGTCGATATTTGGATTCTTGTTGTAACAATTCTTATATCCCAATGAACATTTCGATTTGATAGTTTCTTCTGTTTTTAAAACAACAAGTTATGAAAACTGAGGATTTATGTTATTCCCCTATTTATAAAGAAACAAGTGATGAAAACTAATGTTTTACACTAAGTTGGTCTCTCTAGCTTCAAATGGACAGAGATTTGATCAATATGGTATAAATAAGAAATTATTTCAAAATCATAAATCAAATAACTCTTACTAACTGTTCTCTTACCAATTATTTCAAAATCATAAATAAAATAACTCTCACCTTTCCATGTCATGCCATGCCATGCGTTACCTTGCCATGTCTTTACATACCTTTCCTTGCCATGTCTAGCCTTACAAGGTGTTAAATTGTCTAGCATATGTAATAAGCACTGAGAAAAACCCCAGTTCTGGAGATCCTCTATCAAACGCTTTTTCGGGCAACGTAATGACAATTGAGGGGGCCTACTAGCTAAAAACCAATGCCCTTAATCCAATTCAATCGATGGTTCATCCATTTGAGTCTTGGTTTGAGTTTTATCATGAGTTGCAACTCACCTCCTCAAGCCATTTAGGGACATGTTGGCAATTTGGTCTAGGGGCATACAATCCAAACCGACCAGTATAATGAAGTTTAATAAGCTCCCATAAGACAAGGCCCACGCGAACACACTACCCACAATCGCCCGACACATTGTCCTTGAAAATCGACCTCTTGTTTAGAAATTGCATTATGCCTCATTGAACAAAAACCTAGTGCCGAAGATCTTCCAACAAATGGTTTTTCGGGAAACAAAATGATAGTTGAGGGGATCCACTAGCTTAAACTCAGTTCCTTGAATCCAATGCAACATATGGTTTGTCCATCCGAGTCCCAGTTTCAGTTTTAATGCGAGTTACAACTCGCCTCCTCAAGTCATTTAGGGACATGTTGGCAATTTGGTTTGAGGGCCTAAAATCCAAACCAAGTAGCATAACGAAGTTATGTAAGCTCCCAAACATTTTTTTGGCCAAGGCCCATGCAATCATGCTACCCACAATTGACTTACATAGTGTTCTTGAAAATCGACCTATTTTTCATAAATTGCACTATGCCTCATTGAGAAAAACCCTAGTGTCAAAGATCTTCAAACAAATGATTTTTTGGGAAAAAAATGACATCCGAGGGGCCTCACTAGCTGAAACCTGGTGCCCCAAATCCAATGAAACCGATGGTTTGTAGATTTGAGTCCCGCTTTGTTTTTTATCGTGAGTTGCAACTCATCTCCTCAATCCATTCACGAACATGTTGGAAATAGACCTAGACCTAAACCATGACCATGACATAGACCTGGACCTAGACCATTACCATGACCTATGCCATGACATAGATCATGATGTAGACCATGGCAAGACAAGGCATGACAAGGAAAGGCACGACAAGGCAATGTCTTGGTATAGGTCTAGATCTAGGTATGACAATGCCAGGAAAGGAAAAGCAAGGAAAGCCAAGGCAAGACATGACAAGGCTAAGAAAAGTTAGACATGGCAAGTCAAGGAAAGGTCTAGGTCTACACGCTATATCTTGTTATAAAATTCATTGAGTTGAAAGATTAGTTTTTATTTCTTTGATTTTAAATAAGGCCTTGAAGTTATGTTATTTTCCATGCAATCCAAAATAAATTATGGATCAATAGTATAATGAGGCTACACCATAAGGATGGAACATAAACTTATTTAGTGACATCCCTTTCTATGTAAATCCTATTAATTATGATAATCCATGTTTCACAACTATGAATATACCTTAGATATATGAATAAAGAGAGATTATGTTATGACATTGAAATTCTGATGCAAACATTTTTATGTAACATAGATGGGATAAGAAGTTGTAGAATTACATACTTAATGAATCCTTTGATTGTAATTTTTATGTATTAAATTTGTTTATTTAGTACAAACATTATTTTTTTTAGGCCAAAAAAAAAGGTATGATACATGACTGCCATTATTTTTTTATTAAATTAACTTGATAACAAATTCTCTCTAACGATGAAAATAACTGTATTTTTACAAACAATTGGTTTTATGAATATCATAATGAAGGTACCTTTTAGATGAATTGTGATTAGCTAAGGCATGACATGGAATGACATGGCAAGGAAAGACCTGGCATGGCAAGACAAAGCATGGAATGGCATGTCATGGCAAGGCAAGGAAAGGCAAGGCATGGCATGTCATGGCATGGAAAGACAAAGTATGGTTTGAAAAGGCAAGGAATGGCAAGGAAAGTCAAGGCATGGCATGGAATGGAAAGACAAGGCAATGCAAGACATGGAATGGCATGACAAGGCATGACATAACATGGAAATGCATGGCATGGCATGGAAAATGAATACAATGCAAGGAATGGCATGGCATGGCAAGGAAAGACATGGCATATCATGACATCGCATGGCAAGGCAAGGCATGGTTTGGAAAGAAAAGCCAAGTCAAGGAAAGGAAAGGCATGGCATGGAATGGCAAGGAAATGTATGGCATGGCAAGGCAATGGATGGCTTGACAAGGCAAGGTCAAGCATGGCAAGTTAATTAATGGAATGACATAGAAAGGAAATGGCATGGCAAGGAAAGGCAATGCAAAAAATGGCATGGTATGGCATGGCAAGGCAATGTGTGTCTTGGAAAGGAAATGCATGGCATGGCATGGAAAGGAAATGCAAGGCATGGCATGATATGTCATGGAAAAGCAAGGTGTAGCAAGGCATTACATGGCAAGGAAATTCATGTCGTGGCATGGCATGGCAAGGAAAGACATGGGAAGGAATTACGTGGCATGGAATGGAAAGGAAAGGAATGGATTTCCAAGGCAAGGCAAGGCAAGGAATGGAAAGGCAAGGTAAGGCATGCCATGTAATGGCATGGCAAGGCAAGGCAAGGCAAGGAATCACATGGAATGGCATGGAAAGGAAATGAATGGCATGGAAAGTGAAGGAAATGTGAGGCATGGCATGGCATGGAATGATAGGAAAATGCATGGCAAGGCATGGGATGACTTGGAAATGAAAGGAAAAGCATTCCCTGGCATGGCATGGCAAGGAAAGGCATGCCCTGGCATGACATGGCAAGGCAAGGCATGCCCTGGCATGGCATGGCATGGCATGAAAAGGAAAGGCATGACTTGCCAAGGAAAGGCAAGGCAAGGAAAGGAAATGAAAGGCATGACAAGGAAAGGAATTCTATGGGATGTCATGGCATGTCATGGCATGGAAAGGAAATGCAAGGCATGACACAAAATAGGATGGAAAATAAATGAATGGTTTGAAAGGCAAGACATGGCATGGAAAGACAAGGCATGGCAAGGCAGGGCATGAAAACGAATGGCATGGTAAGACAAGGCATGCCATGCCATGGCGTGGCAAGGCATGACAAGGTAAGGAATGGCATGGAAAGGCAAGGCAAGGCATGAAAATGAATGACATGGCAAGGAAAGGCATGGAAA
>SNQJ01S0024940.1:116401-138601 GCA_010110895.2 Picea sitchensis
TAGATTTAAATATTGATATGGCTAGTATCTTAGCAAAGGTTAATGTACCTGTCCCTCTTAGTAATGATATTGTATTTTTTTTTTAAATACCTACAAGAAGGTCGCTATTGCGACATTTTGGAGTGTCTCTCCCATAGCAACCACGTCGGAGATGATACCTCTTAACGTCTCTCTTCCCACGTTCTAGACGAGAACTTGCCACCTTCGAGACGTCGGTCTTGCCACGTTCTAGATGTCTCTATTGCCACGTTTCAGACGTCTGAAACATCTCACTTGCCACGTTTGAAACGTCGGTCTTGCCACCTTTGAAGCGTCTCTCTTGCCACGTATGAAATGTCTCACTTGCCACGTTTGCAATGTCTCACTTGCCACGTTTGAAACGTCGGTCTTGCCACCTTTNTTTGCAATGTCTCTCTTGCCATGTTTGAAACGTCAGTCTTGCCACGTTTGCAACGTCTCTCTTGCCACGTTTGAAACGTCGGTCTTGCCACGTTTGCAACGTCTCTCTTGCCACATTTGAAACGTCGCAATGCAGACGAAAACTAAGTCGTCGGAAAAACGACATCATGTGAAACGATGTTTGAGGGGGTTCGAGGTTTGTCGGTCTTCCGACAATAGAAAGTGGCAATTGCGTCGAACGCGCCATCGGAATTTGACCCAAATGCAGTAGTGACTCCTAGAGTATTTTCCCTAGAGTTCATCAGATAAGGGATTATTTTAGAGACAGAGCATTTTCTGAAAATGCACAAGGCATCTAATTTAAAATTTCCTTTCGTGATAGGACCTTTTGTGGTAAAAGACGGGTCCTGTCTACCTCAAATCCAAGCCAAACTCAGTGGATTCAGGTTTACATAGTTACAAGGTAGGAGACATGACCCACACCAGATTATATCTAAAATAAGGTTGCCTAGTAGGCAAGGCCCATACGAACATGAGCAAGTTGAAGGATTTGATAAACTAGAAAATTTAGAAACATGTACATACATGGAAGTCACTTTGCAGCCTGATCACACACAACATACATGGTCATCCCTTCAACAGACCTAGACACAAAAAACTTCCCTAAGGTTTATTTTCAAAGCTCCAAAGATGAGTGTTTATAACAAGAGGAGCAGTTCAGAGGCAATGGGTGCTAGTAGTTAGCAAAATATTCTCAAGAAAATGAAAATCACACCATCATCTCAGATAGTAGACCTGGAAGAAGAAGAACCTAAAGATAAAATAAGCATGGAGATGGTGGAAAGTGTAACCAAGAATGAAGAGGCTGGTACAAGAAGCATGCCACAGAGTGAAAGCAGCTCCAGGGTTTTCAGCAACAAGAAACATTTATTTGGCAAGACACCTGGGGAAGTCTACCAATTTAAAGAAGACTTAATGAATCGGTATGTTGTGAAGGGAAGTATGGCCAATAGTGAAATACGAGACTTATTGCTCGAGGTAGAGAAGATCTCCCAGCATAAGGCTTCCCTTTTTTCAGTCAGGGATGCGGAAAGAAAGACATTTAACATAGAAATAGAAGATGATGATAAAGTGTCCGAAATCAAGATGCGTTATGAAAATATTGGTGCCCCAGGCAAAGTAAAGTTCCACAAGAATGCCAATGAAATGTTATATTCAGACTACCTACTTTTGAGTATGAGGGTTTCAAGACTAAAAACACATGCACTAAAATTGGATGGACAATTGAAGCAGGAGAAAGCATCCAGCATGGCCTAGCAGACACAGGTCAAAAGATTCGAATATGAAGGCCCTCAAGGGGTAAAGGATTCTTTAGATGAGAAAGAGAAGATGATCCAAAGACTAAAGGAGAAGCTGAATATGTCTTCCATAGAACATCCACAAACATCAGAGCTAGTTGCTCTAGAGAAAGAAAAGGAGACATTCAATCAAGAAACACTAAATTACAAAGCTAAAGTGTTGCAGCTGGAAAAAGAGAAAGAGAATTGGTCACAAGGACAGGTAGCAACATCAGATATGCATGTCATTGTACCTTCTAATACAGAAGGCTGATCAAGCACTGATGGATTGGTTTAGGATATGTCCCAAGTAAGCTTTAAGACAGGAGAGATAAATAACCTTAAGGAGGTTATAGAAAAGCTGCAACAAGAGATGAAAACAAAAGAAGAAAGGATGGACCAATTTCAAAAGGATAATCAAGATTTGCAAGAGAGGGTGAACAAATTGAAAACGGGGTTGAAGGGTAAAGGAATTTTGCAAGGAGATAAACATGTAATCTGGGATGTTGTTGTTGCTGAAGTTGCTAAGTTCAGGGTTTACCTAAATTTTATAAATGACAAAGACAACATGGTTGTCACTGCCTGAAGCAGATGTACTATTGTTAATGAGACACTAGAAAAAAATCCCTTGGAATGGGCCCATAATGCTATTAACTTGTTGAATTTTGTGCCCACTACTGATCTCCAGACCATTGGGGTAAAGGAAAAAACTGCATTGATCATTTGGGCTAGGAGGATCATTGCTAAACACAATTTGTGCAAATCGGTTCAAACCAAAGCTGTGCAAATGGAGCAGAGAATACAAGAGTTCAAAGATACATTTGAACAATTGTTTATCAAGGGCCTCCCACCATTTTGGGATGGTAAAGGGAAATTATACAATTAAGAGGAATACAATTCTCTCCTCACTCAGTGCATAATGGATCATTCAAAATTTGAAGGCATGGAATAGAACTTGAAGGGGCCCAATTTGGTGGAATATTTGGCTGCAGACTTTGAGATTTTGAATCAGTTCAAGACAGTGAATATCGGGTCGAAAACTATGTCTTAAACTACTTGCATTGACCTAGAGATTCTAATAAAGGAGATGACGGATTACGAGATTCCTTATGACTCACAGTGGAAGGATATCGTACGGTTAGGCAAGAAAAAATGTAGTTTTCCAGGAACCAGTAAGTAACTTCCAGGTGTGACCAAACTGGAAAATTCGATAGGAGATTTGAGCAGGACAAATGGCACAAACAAAGTCAAGTAGTCAGAGAGATCCATCCCTAGTCTATGAAACGTTTTTTGTTTAATCATTGTAAATCGGTTCATATGCCGAGACTGTCAGTTGAAATTATTATAGACAGTTTTAGAAGTTGAAACATTTCAGTTTCAACCATTGTAATCGAATTGTATAAGCACTAGAAATTTTGAATGAATTAATGTTGGCAGAAGTGCAAGGGCACCTTTTGTTGCTTCTAAACTCTATTGTAATTTTCTGGAGCTGAATTGAATATACATGCAGAAGATTTTGAAGTCTCTATGAAAAGATTCTAATGGTGATGATATGAGTTTTGTCTTCTCTCATCGTATGTATTTCCTGTCATTCTTTATTTCCATTTGCACTGTCTTCTGTTTAAATTGGATAGTTAAAATCTCATAATTCATCTTGTGATGCTATCGACTTAAGAAATTTAAACTATGTGAATTTCCTCTTAACTCATTCAGAATTCATTTCAGTAATGATCTGATGCAATTATTTGTTTTCTCTTTCTTCTTACACCCTACTTAAAATAAATTGATAAATCAAATTCATTGCCTCATTTAGCCTTTATCCTCTGGAGAGTTCTATTGGCCAGTCATTGTTTTCATTCAATTTCAAAATTTTGACTCCATAGCCCTGAGTGTTCCTCCCCTTCTTTGCCAACAAATTTTATAAAAACCCCCAAAACAATCCGAATCTAGCCATTGATTTTGAGTGATATATCAAGTGACACGAGAGATCCCTCTCTGAGTTGAGAAGGCTAGTGCCCAACTCTAAATTAGGTTGAACAATTACCTATGTTGTTTTTCTATCAGCCGAACAAAATTTACAGAGTGCTAATAGACTTATTCTGGTGAACCAGAATGTTATGAAGAGGAAATGCAGGTAGACACCAAAAAGAAGTGGGAGAAAGGCATGAAAGAGGAAATGGATTCCTTGGCAAATAACCAGACTTGGGACTTTGTTCAGTTTCCTCCAGGTTTACAAGTTGAAGGAAGAATATGGAGGAAAAAAGCAGTACAAGGCTAGACTTGTTGTAAAGGGGTTTTCACAAAAGAAAGGTATAGATTTTGATGAAATATTTTCTCCTGTTGTTAAAATGACTTCAATTAGGACTATTTTAAGTCTTGTGGCAGTAGAATATATGCATCTTGAATAGTTACATGTAAAAACAACTTTTCTCCAAGGAGATTTGGAGGAAGAGATTTATATGCAACAACCACAGAGGTATGAGGTGAAAGGAAAGGAGAATTTGGTATGCAGGTTGAAGAAGAGCTTGTATGGCCTAAAGCAATCTCCAAGGCAGTGGTGATAAATATAGCAAGAGGAGAACCACATGGTATGCTTTTAATGTAGGAGGAACAACAGTAAGTTGGATTTTGAAACTGCAAAAGGTTGTTTCACTTTCAACAATAGAAGTAGAGTATGTTGCTGATACAGAGGCTAGTAAATAGATGATTTGGTTACAAAGGTTTATGGAGCAATTGGGAAATAATAAGTAGAATAACATATTTTACTGTGACAATGAGAGTTCCATTCATCTTGCAAAGAACTCAACCTTCCATTTGAATACTAATCATATACAACTCAGTTACCATTTCATATGATCCGTCTTGGAAGATGGAAATTTGAAGTTGGAAAAGATACACACTAGCCAAACTCTTGCAGACATGTTAACAAAGGGATTAACCATGGAGAAATTGAGTTCCTGCTCAGTTTCATTTGGTTTTCAAGCATGAATATGAAGATGATAATTTTTCCAGGTCCAAGAAGGATCATATTCTAGCAGATACAACAATGATGGAGTTGTTGAGATCAGTCTCCAAGTGGGAGATTGTTGGTTGTAGAGCCTGATTATCTTCCTGATTTGGAGGTCTTTGTTTCCAGCCATGTTTATACCCCATGAATACTTTACACCCAAGAAGAATGTACACTCCTCCATGTGGGGGAGTGAAAGGGGGGGTTACCCCCCCTGTGGGGTCCGAGGGTTTGGGGGTTAAGCTCTCGAAGGAAAAATTGCCTTCTAAATGTATATTGTAATTTCATAGTAAATATGGACCATTCATTATAAGGTTGCATATTTGACGGTATAAGTTATGATAGGGTTTTTTTCCCTAGAAGGAAACCCAATTTTATGAGGGAAATGTATTGTGGCTATGCATCATTGTGAATATTGTATTCTGAGTGAGGATACTGTGAGAGAAAGAAGAGGAAGTTGCAATGGGTTTGTTGTAGGTTGTATCCCTTCATATGTTGGATAATAATAAAGGAAGGACCTGGAAATTTATTTGGTGGACGTAGACTACACTAGGTGAACCACGTATATTTGTGTCTCTATTGTATTGTGTATCTTCTATGCTTTATTTCCGCATTTTTTTCATTTCATTGTTCCACGTTCTTGTTTTTCTAACATTAACCCATCCACACTCAATCCCTAGGTGCATTATGCATATACCTCTTGTTAAAGGCTCCACAACCCTTGCACCCACATCACCCACATCTTGGTGCTATAACCATTTCTCTATGCTTCAAAACACATTAAATCCTAAGCACTTAGGTCATAGTTGTCCCCAGTCTCCTATACATATTTATTCATAAATATATTTGGTCTATAATAAATGTTATTTATATTTCATTAAGAGTGCACACATGCTCTTGTGACTTGAAAGCCTTGTGATTGTGCACTCATCCATGCCCAACAAGAACACATGCACGTTCCTAGAACGTGCATGTGCTTTAGCGTCTGTGCATTTTAGGAACGTGCGCATGTTCCCGCTGGTTATTTTTATGTTCCAAACACACTTCTCTACCTCATCTATGTCAAGCCCAACATCTACACAAAAAAATAGCAGGAACAAATAGGTTTTTGTTTTTTTTTGTCTTGTTGTTTAATTCATAGACAATATTGTGATATTGCAAGAAAATTGTGGGAAGAATTGGAAGACAAGTTTGTTCAAGTGGAATTGGAATTGTTGGTTGTTTCTTATTGTGTCTTCTTGGAATTGGAAGATAAATTTGTCCAATTGTAATTTTTAGTTGTGTCTTATTGTGTAATACCAAGACAAATTTGTCCAATTGGAATTGTTAGTTGTGTAATACCAAGATAAATGTATCCAATTGGAATTGTTAGTTGTGTCTTGTTTTGTAATACCAAGACAAAATTCTCCAATTGGAATTGGAATTATTAGTTGTTTTCTTTTGTAATACGAAGACAAATTTGTCCACTTGGAATTGGAATTGTTAGTTGTGTCTTATTGTGTAATACCAAGAAAAATTTGTGGTGTGGTGCTTGGAAGCCAATTTTTCTCTTTAAACATGGGGAACTGACGAATTCAAGAAAGAAAGTCCTCGAGGAAAGAGAAACCCATAGAAAAGGTAGAAGAAGAAAGAGAAAATGAAAAGTTACATATGTCAAAGCGTAGGCTTTCAGAAGAGGAAAATCCAATTTCTAGCATAATAGATGTTGTTTTTGTTTCTCCTCCATCACCACAAGAAAAACAAAAGAGTTCAGTAGAGACCAATCCGTGCAGTGTCTCATCAAGAAAACTTGTTTTGGATTACCAGACGATGGGGGATTTTCTTGGAGTTGATTATATAGTGGATGAAATTAGAGAGGCAATTGGTGCAACACATTATGGTGAAAAAATTCTTGTGGTGCAACCTCTTGTTGGAAAATCAAACATTCCAGAAACTAGTCAATCCCATCTACACTCTCCTCCTAGATTTGATACACTAGTGATTGAAGGGGAAATAATTGCAACATTGTTAACTCCACATAAAGGAGGTCAAGAGTGCCATAATAAGGGTTCATTGTCCCTACCTGGATTGAAAAATGTGCGATGAAGAAATCCTAAATACATCCATGTGGATGAAAGTGGTCTATCATCAATTTAAGGTAAGTTACCTAACCATACTATTCATTATCATTCTTATAAAATCATTAAAGAATATTTTGAACCAAAATACGATATCGCTAAATTTCAATTATTTTTTAGCTCTCATTCGATGATTAGTCCTGATGATGAATCCTGATTCGAATTCAAAACATTGATGACTAAATGACACCAACTATGGATTATCTGAACAACACATGTGAAAATCCTCACCACAAAAACTTAAAAACAACAATATTTTTGGCTTGGTTAAAATCTAGAATTTTGACTCTTGTTAGGAGAATTTTAGGCATTAAAACAATCAAAAGTTTAGAAATAAGTCATCATATTGTTAGAACCCTTGTAGATGTTTTTCAAAGAATTGGTAAGAAATTTCGTTCTAAATACCGCAATGCAGCTCGCTGTGTCTTGTCACAATCAATTGTTAGCAAGATCACAAGAAAACATTGTTTTCTACAACAAACCTCTCATCTCATGAAATGCAATATCAAACCCTTAGAAAGTATTCTCATAGACACGATAACTTCGACACAGGTGGCCCAACATATTTGTGGGCCTTCATTGGTAGGCTACCTCATTCTGACATGAATTTAATTGGAGCAGTTAAGGCACTAGTACAAGATTTCTGGCATGAGAACACTAGGTCTTCTTCCAACCAAAAAGATGTATTAAAATTGAGATGGGGATATAGGGACCGTGAACCCCATATTAAACACTTTCTTGACATTACACAGATAAAATTGTATGAGAGGTTCAGGACAATACACAGTGCACTTAGCTTGGGCCAAAGATATTTTCATAAATACAAGTCTTGGTATGTTTGAATAAACACAATTCATAACACATTTTGTTGTATATATCACATTGAGTCTGGTTATTATCATGACACACACACACACACACACACATATTTTTCATTTTTTTCATAACACCCTTTTGCAGGAATGCTCAGTTATATTGTCGTCATTGTCATTTATAGACTTTATTTACAACATCTTGTGTACAAGGCCAGAGGGTTGTGCAATTATCAAAAATATTTATTAGATGGGACATGCCCCAAGTGTGGTGGAATTGAATTACTGAGGAAGTGTATCCATGTAAGCGATGAGTATGAATTGGGGAGGAAGGAGGTTTCCTTGCAAATCTTTAAATATGTCGCATATGATATTGATGGAGTGCATGAAAGAAAAAATATACAATTGGTGACTTCCTAGGTACGAGTGTGTGACTTCATGAAGGACTTTGTCGAATAGACATGACAATATGTTCAACATGTGGATGTGGCTTGATGGTAGGATGGCCATTTTAGAATATGCAAAGATACATTTCTTGTTGGTACTGTGTTATCAGTGGTTGATCTTGTTGATGACTACACCCTTCAACCACAAAATGAGATTCAAAGCCAATGTTACCACTCAGAGCAGGTCAACATAATGTTCCATATCACATACATGCATGGGTCGGATAGAAATGAAGAAACAAAAACTATATTGAAGGGGTATCACTTCTACATAAGCAATGATTGGTGCGATGACTTAGACTACGTACACCATTGCTTTCAATTGTTTTACAATCACCTTAAGGAGATGAACATACATATGGATCGACATTGGATTTGGTTATATGTTTGCACAAGACAATTAAAAAAATACTCGTGTATTTCAATGGTTGTGTATGTTTCACAAAAAATTCAATGTACCACACATTTTAAACTATTTCGAGTCCAGGCACGTGAAAGGGGAACATGATGGAGCAGGTGCATGCATAAAAAGAGCGCTACACATGCAATAAATGAAGTTCACAACTACTTCGCTCATTCGAGATGTGAAATACATTGTTGAATGTTGTTCTTTAGTAATGGGAGATGGAACATGAACCCGTGACGAGTGCCTACACTTGAAATTTGAGTAAACATATAAGGAAATAAGTCAAATATTTGATTTCAAAAACCATTTTTCTTGATTTCCCTCCAAAAATATTTACCCTTATGGTTGGCATCGTCATCTTGGACCCTGTTGGTTATTTTAAATTTGATTTTGATAATACATTTGTTCTTGTGAGGCCCATTTTTTTACCTCAAAATTCCCCTAATTTTGTTGATCCATAAACAATGGACCTATAGCCTATTCATCTCATCAACACAAATTATCATTATGGAATAAATTGTAACATCTCTATGATTTATAGAATAGCTGAGATTATGCATCTTCCATATGGATTCAATACTAAGAAGGAGATATTTGTTTTTATATGGTTTTAATACTCATATTGTTTGTTCTGTTGACTTGTAAAGCCAAGACCATTGTGAATGCATTATGACTTTGTCTCTACAATTTTTCTATTCCCAAAAAGTCAAGAACACTATATATCTTAGTGTGCAAACACACAACACTTTTTGTGCTTAAATGTCAAACCCAACAATTTAATTTTGTTATGTCAACTATACAATGCACTCAAGTACACTACTATGATAGTTAAATAATAGCCTCCATTTATGATAGTAACACATCCCATACAAGAGAAAGAATTAAACACTCCTCTTGACATATTTTCTAACCATAAGAAGACACAAAATACCTTCAAGCAATAACATGAGAAAGAGCACTCATTGTCCTCATTTCCCATATGTCAACAAATGCATAGCTAGGAGCTGACTTTGTGTGGATGCATTGGAGTTTATTAGTTTGGACCACTACAAAATATGATTGAAGATATAATTCATGGTCCATGGCTTGAGAATAGTTTGGTTGTGGGTAAGAAAAGATCATGCTTTAGAGTGATACACTGTGGGTAATTCTTTCAACCATTCTATAAAAGAAATCATTGCTTGGTACATGTGAATACACAATGCATAATCCAAAACTCATACCAACGACTAAACCAATACAAAATAGTGTTGTAGGTTCAAATCCAACAAGTTATTAACATAATTATCAATTAAAAATAGAGAAAATTGCCAATTGAATTGTTACACATAGTTTACTAAAACCAAAATGTTTTGCTAATTGTAGTCATATGGTTAAACATTGAACCAATAATACATTAACCTTGTTAAATACTCACATTGGTTTTGGGTACTGTGGGGAATTAATTAACCTAGAAGTAAGCATGCATGTAGAGAATCACAAAAATGGTAGGAATTACATAGAAAACCACAATCATGGATTCAACCATAGAAATAGATATTTACCTTGGAAACCCAAATGAGAAAATTAGTATCAAATGGTTTTCTCAGTCTTTTTTTGTTGTCAATCAAAAAATTAAATTGGTGTTTTGCCTCTTTAAGGCACTAAGATTACAAATTAAAAGAATGATTCTTAATGTGATCTCTCTCTTATCTACCAAATAACCCCTTCACTAACATTATGCATAGGCTTATAGACTAAATTAGCTTGTTGGGAGAAGCTGGAAGGCCAAACATCCCAAAGTATTTAGCTTCCTAACTCTAGTGCTCTTCCAAACCATCCAGAGAGCAAGCTAGGGTTTGACAGTTGTGGACACAACATAGCACATCATGGTAACCAAAGGGGGCGATAATGGAACCCCCTCATACAATACGATAATGGTGGACAGGGGGAAAGGCCCACAAGGTGTAGGTTTCAAGGAACTAGTGACAAGCACCTCGGGATTAGGACTGAAAAAGAATCAGGAAAGCAACCAGGAAAAAGGGGACCGCATGGGGGAAGAAGCCATAGAAACCCAAAATGATGTGCAAGAACCAGCGAACCCCAATGGGGCAGAAGGGCACAATCTGTGTAAACCTAAAACAACAGTGATACCCAAGGTGATACTAGAATATCGACAAACAAAACTCTTCCGGGACCAGATGAAGACGCATGCACTAATTTTCAAGTTCACGGGCATGTGGCCCACAAAAAGAACATTGTGGAACTGGATAAAATATCAATGGAAGCCAAGCGGGGAATTGGAACTCCACTTGGGTTCAAAAGGATATTTTAAAATAGTATTCATGAACTTGGAGGATAGGGATAAAGTCTTTGAGGGGGGGGCATACTTCCATGCCTCAACAGGACTGTACATGCGACCATGGAAGGAAAAATTCTCCCCAGAGAAAGAAACCTTCAAGAATGTGTCTGTCTGGTTGAGGATTTACTCTCTGTCGCTAGAACAATGGCTACCTTGCACCTTCAAAGCAATCGGGAACAAACTTGGAAAATATGTGAAGACATCAGAATCAACCCTAAAAGGGAGATATACCTCCTATGCAAGGATCTGCATAGAGATGGATGTTTCGAGGGCACTCCTAGAAGCCATAAGCCTGAAATTCAGGGATGAGGAATGAATACAAAGCATCGACTACAAGAAGATCCCATTCAGATGTAGAATATGCCATGAACATGGACACCTAATCAGAGAATGTCATCTCAATAAAAAACAAGAAGCGAAAAACACCCAAATACAACAGGATGAAGATGGGTTTATCAAGCCGAACCACAGAAACAGAGAAAACAAGAAACCAAGTAAATCCCCAACAGAAAGCAACCTGTAAGCCAGGACTAGAATTGAAGGGTGAGGCAAAACCAAAAAAGGGGAAGAAGGATGAAAGGAAAAGGAAAAGGCTAAAGAAGCTAAGGAACAAGCAACAAATGAGAACAAAAATAGTCCAAGAAATAAGATGGAACAGGGGGGTAGCGCAACTCATATGGACAGAGAAACCAGAGATTCCAACACCACCATTAAGGAGGCAGAGGGAGACACAGAAATGACACAAAGCGAGGTAGGTACAGAAGATCCTTATCTCAGAGATATTGTGGAAAGGGAAGGAATATATCTCCCGAACATACTGGAGAAATGGAAAAGGCAAGGTGTAGACAATGTACCAACAAAGCAACTAGATCGTATCCAATACCTATTCCTCCTAAGGGAGGAATAAAAATACATAGGGGTCAAGCACACGCATGGGGAGATAGGACACCTAGGAATCAAAGAAGGTGAGGGACAACCACAACTCTCACCCAAGTAGATGATAAGGAAGAAAGGTAGGAAATCAAACAATGTATCCCTACAGGAACTTGGAGCTCTACTGATAAACTCGGGTAAGATAAAAAATATCTTTCCAAACTCCCCCCAACATATTTAAATGAATATTATAACATGGAATATTAGAGGCCTAAACAACCCATGAAAGAAAAGAATCCTTAAAAACAGATTGAGGAAGGAACAACCAGACCTCTATTTCATCCAAGAGACAAAATGCATAGTAGACATAATGGAAACAATCAACAAAAAACAATGGAGCAGGTACAAGATGTTGGTCGTCGAAGGACAACAGATGGTAGGCAGTATTCTCTCTTTGTGGAACCCACAAGTGATGAATCTATTGGCATTCGAAGCCACCAGTCACACACTTTCGGTTAACATGCAAATCGTAGGTAACATAGAGGTGATTCTATGCACTAATGTGTATGATCCCCAGATGTTGGAAGAAAAAATAAGAATGCTCCTAGACCTAGAAAACCTAAAATCCTGCTCTAGCAACATCCATTGGATCCTAGCAAGGGACTTCAACATCATCATGACACTTGTGGGGAAAAAAAGAAGCACCAAGAGATTGGATAGAGATGCGAAAGACTTTTCATGTTTCATTGACACAGTGGATATGGTGGACATCAAAACTAGTAATGGCCAACTCACATGGAACAACAAACGAAAAAATCAACATCAGATAGAGACAAGGCTAGAAATTATATTCTTGGTGTCAGAGTCCATCATTCTACAGGGTTTAATTTTAGACTACAACATCCTTCCCTGGGGGGGTTCAGACCAATGGCTAGTCCAATTGGAAGAAAAATTCCAAACCACACCGAAGAATAGACGTTTCAGATTCGAGAAATTTTGGATCGAACATCCCACCTTCAAGGAGAACATCAACCAATAGTGGCGGGAGAAACAATCGGAGCAAGGGATAAGGATGTTCAAAATTTATAATAAACTCAAGTACATCAAACATAAACTGAAGGAGTGGAACAAGGAAATCTTTGGAAACATAAACCAAGAAAAAATAAATATTGAAGATAGAATGAGGAAACTCCAGGGAATATTCATAGACAAGGGCTATACAAAGGATCGGAAAAAGGAAGAGATCCAAATGACCCAGGAATGGGAAGAAATATGCCAGCAGGAAGAGACTCTATGGCGCCAAAAGTCCAGAATCAGGTGGCTACAAGAAGGAGAGTAGAATACCAAGTTTTTTCATAAAACAACCATTGCTAGAAGAACCCACAACAAAATCCTGAAAATTAGGGATCAGGATGGGATCAAGAGAGAGTCCCACAAGGAGATTGAAAATATATTGGTAAATCACTTCCATGGGATAGCCCAGGAACCCAACCAAGATCGAACGAAGGCCATAGAAAGGATAACTCAACACATCCTCGGGCTAGTTATCGAGGAACAAAATATAAACCTAAACAAACCCATCGCTAAGGAGGAAATTGACCAAGTGGTCCAGGGGATACCCAACGGAAAGGCCCTAGGACCAGATGGTTTCACAATGGAATTATTCAAATCATGTTGGGAAGTGGTCAAACATGACGTTTATGGGGTGGTGGAAGACTCCAGACGTTCGGCCTCCATTCTGAAAGTGCTAAATGCCACAATTATTACTCTAATCCCCAAAGAAAATGAAGCAAGGACCCCATACCGCTACATACCCATAGCTTTATGAAATTTGGTTTACAAGATAATCTCCAAAGTCATAGCCAATAGACTAAAACCTCTCCTACCCACACTGATTTCACAGGAACAGGAGAGTTTTGTAGAAGGGCGAAAAATTTTGGACAACATCATCCATGCCCATGAGTTGATACACAAACTGAAAATCCAGAGGAGAGGGGGGATGATAATCCAACTTGACCTAGAAAAGGCTTATGAAAAAATTAGTTGGCACTATATGGTCAAGACTCTGGAAGATTTTGGCTTCGCACAACACTGGATCAATTGGATTGTCAGCCTAGTCTCAATGACAAGTTACTCACTTTTAATCAATGGAGCCCCAGCCAAACCCTTCTGGCCTTCAAGAGGCATCAGACAAGGAGACCCGCTATCACCTTTCTTGTTCATTCTAATGATGGAAGCACTCAGTAGAAGCATAAAAAGCGCAACTGCAGTAGGAGAAATAGCATGCACCAAACCTTTCGAAAACTACCCTACCTCCATGCACCAACAATTCATTGATGACACCTTACTCCATGGCACACCCACGGTCAAGGAAGAAAAATCCTATAAAAGAATCTTAGAAGAGTTTGGGTACGTCTCGGGAGAGGAGATGAATCACTCCAAATCCATGATCTATTTCTTCAATACCAAACCAACAATTCAAAGAAACCTAGCAAACATTTTGGGGTTTGAATGAAAAAAGATCCCAATGAAATAATTGGGAATCCCCCTGAGGGACAGAGCATGCAAAATGGAAACATGGGAAGGAGTGATCAACAAACTAAATGAAAGGGTGAAAAACTGGACTTACAGATCCCTCAACCTAGCGGGGAGACTTATCCTGACCAAAGCAGTTCTAAAAGCAATTCCGACCTATATGCTGTCAGTGTTTCCCACCCCCAAAGGAATAATCCAAAATATAAGAGCCATCCAAAGGGACCTCCTATGGAGAGGAGCGAAAAGTAAGAAAAAATGGGCCCTGGTGGCCTGGGAGAAGTTTTGCAAACAAAAATGCAAAGGAGGCATGGGGTTATAAGACCCACAAGTAACCGACGAAGCTTACAGGGTGAAACTATGGTGGATATGGGTCAAAGAAAAATATTCACCATGGGAAACCCTCTGGAAGGCCAAGTATGCCCCAGACATCAACGACCAGGATCAAATTCGTTTTATGGGCACAAGGGAGGGATCAACCATATGGAATCTAGCCTAGCGCAACAAAACCTAGATCCAGAAACACAACTTATGGGAAGTGAGGAATGGTAAAACAACCAGATTCTGGGAGGATGCATGGCAACGAGAACCCAAAATGGAAAATCCGGACACGGAGGAACTCCAACAGGAAATGACCACGCAAGGTAAAATCAAAATCCACCACTACTAGAAACAAGAAAATGACTGTGACAGATGGAGGATCTAGGACAAACTCAATCCACAAAACAGAGATTGGATCACAACAATAATGAAAGAGGTGGATGAGGAATTGGGGAAAATGACAATTGTAGTCTCAGAAGAAGAGGACCAACTAAGATGGGGCAGGAAAAATGGGGGGGAATTCAACTTAAACTAAGCTCATAATTACATCGCGGACTAGGACCAAGAATATATGTCATAGCAGTGGGGAAATATTTTGGGCAGCCCCCAGTGGCCAAAAATCAAAATGTTCAAATGGTTAGTACTTCACAACCGAATTCTAGCCTGGGAAAACCTAAGAAAAAGGGGTTTCATAGGCCCATCACGATGCCACCTCTGTCAAGCTTAGGAATAAACAACGAATCACCTCCTCGATGAATGTAATTACACAACAAAGATCTGGGATTGGGCGAAAGGCATCATTCGCTAGTCCAATAGGACCCGAGGTAACATCAACGCAACCATCAATAACTGGAATGAGAGTTACAATGAAAATCAAATGGTGAACCTCTGCTAGAAACTCATTCCAGGGATGATCATATGGGAAATATGGAAAGAAAGGAACCGGTGCATATTCAAGAATGAAAGCCTTCCAGAAGGGAAACTCAAGGAATCAATAATATCACAAATACGAGAAATGGTGCAGAGCCGCAACTGATAGAATGGAAAAGCGCAACTCACAGGCCAGGACTCCCACATCCTGGAAGATTTTTACCTAAAATATGGGCACAACAACACATAGGTAGGGCAACCACCACATCTCCAAATAGGAGAGCGCAATTGGACACCACCTCTGGCAGGGTTCCTCCAGTTAAATTTTGACGAGGCGAAAAAAGGAAACCCATGAATGACAGGGATGGGAGGAGTGATCAAATATAGTGGTGGTAACATAATCTAGCTATACACTGGGAGTATGAGAAACTCAACCAACAACGTAGTGGAATTTGGAGCCCTGGAGCTCGGTCTCGAAATTATAAGCCACGAAAGGATGAGCAACACCATCGTGGAAGGTGACTCCACCCTGGTCATCAACATAGTGAAGAGACTCCAAAATGGCACCAGAGTGGGAAAGGTTCAGAGACACTGGAGCTTGGCACACTCCCTACAAAAAATAAAGGAGCATTTGCAAACAATGAACACAGTGGAGTTGCGTTGGGTATGCAGGTCAGCAAATGGCCTGGTGGACAAAATCGCCAACAAGGGGGTTAGCAAAGAAGGACCGAAACTAGATACTACCTGGACCAACATCCCAGAAGGAAAATTTAGAATGGACTGCATCCAAATAGAGACAAAATATCGTGATGACATCTTAATCAAGGAAGGTCACATCGAGGAGGGTAGCGAAAGGCCCAACAGAAGGCACGACGGACCCAGGCAAGATATGACTGCCCAACACTCGACCACCAATTACAATGCAGGATCAGATTATACAATAGGCGAGGGTACAACAACAAGGTCATGTCAAAAGTAAGATTTGCGGGGAAAGACTATGGGAAAGTATCGACGGCAAGTAATAGTCAATGAATGACGTAAGGCAAGAGGGATTGACACTGACCAATATCAATCCACCACACTAAAGTCTAGGTAAGGGGAGTGGCACAATATGATATAAAGCAAGCAGGGGCAAGGGCCCATACAGGGATAACGGTTGAGTCATCATGATCATACATACCATGACGGGGAAAAAGGATGAGAAGGTTTGCCTCTACGGGAAAACCATGATTGGAAGGACAAGCCCGCAACAGGGAAAGTTCAATAAGAGAAGAAAAAACAGAAATAGATGAAAACAAAAGAGCGCAACTACAGGGGCTACCATATACACAAGAGAAAGGAAAGGAGGAATCTCTGTGTAGATGGGAACATGTTGAAAATCCAACAAAGGAGCTGCCATAAGCCAGACGGTATGGTGCAAATGAAGCGAACACACAACAAAAGAAACCCCCTGGGGAAGGCAACTCCGAACAATCCTCGACGAGTTTCAATGATGGAGAAGGTGACAAAAGATGTGGAGGGCACATTTCATACTTTGTTTGCACTGAAAGGAAAGGTGACCATCACCCGGTGGGAAAAGGAAATCAAAGAACAATGAAAGGGAAAAACAAGGGACGCTCTGACTCAGGAAGCGGACTGGGTAACTAACTCGGGAGCCACGCAGCCCAGGGAAACTCTCTACCACAAAGTAGTGGATATGGCGTGGAAAACAAATATGATGATTGGCAAAGGGAGGACACGAGACTGGATAAAAACAAGGAATACACAAAACTCTTGAACGAAATCTTGAGTCACCTCAGTAGTTTGGAAACCATTACCAAACTGCTAACTAAGGTCGAGAAGGACCAGAGAGCCAAGATGGAGAAATTGGCTTCTCAATTCCACCTCTACCTATGTCACTTCCATCGCATGGACATCACACCAGCTGATAGGAATGGAGCACCAACACATATCATAAAGACTCGCACGGTCTCCCAAAAGGAGGAGAACATGGGCCAGGCGGAAGAAGGAAATAAACATATCATTATCCTAGACTAGTGTCTGGTTAGTCTATTCTCAAGTTAGTTGGGTTATTCTTGTGTCAATCTCAGCTTCTGTTATTTTTTTCATGTATGTTGTTCTTACATTTTCAAAAACTAGATATGGTGGGACTGGGCTAGTTTCCCATGGTGGCAGTCCAGTCATAGCCCTTGTTTATCTCAGAAAACGCAACTTGAGAACCTTTGGTCTAGTTTCCTTTTTGGAAAACCAGGGAGTCCCCCTTTTTTATATCATAACCCTCCTTTAGTAATACAGGCTCTTAAACTCACTTTCAAAAAAAAAACTCTAGTGCTCTTCCTCCTTTAAATTTTTTGGTAGTTTTTTGGTTCATGGTTCCTTTTTCTTGTCTTTTTTCCTTCTTTTAATTATTTTGTTATTTCGTTGGCTATGTAACATTTTGGAGGTAAGCTATAGTGAATTGGATATGTGTGGGTCCCTTCACACTATCAATCTCTTCCCTGGCCTTGTTATCAATCTACTAGCCTTGAGCTTCCCCCATATCCAATCTTCTTCTTCATTAATGATCCATTAAAGCTATTCAATTTTTATTTGGATCCAGTTTTGGATCATCTGTGGCCTTGATTATGACCTAATCGGTGCTAGTTTTCCTTTTCTCATGTGAATATATGACCACTTGCTTCCTCTTTTTATCAAAGGTGATAATTTCTAAGCATGTTACATTGTCATCACGTTTTGAAGGATGCATCCCTTCAAGATACTACCAAAATTTGGGATTATCTTGATTGAGCATGAAAAAATATTCTATCATCCTTCACACTATGGAAATATCTCTCTTAAGAATCTCCTTGGTATTGGGACATGGTTCCTATTTCTCTTCGGGTTGTGAAGTGGATGTCTCTAATTTCTCTTATCATTTCCTCCATGATTTTGAAAGGTCAATTACTATTTATTAATGGTGATTAAATCCATCTTTTGTCTTAGATCTATCATCCTTCAACCTATATCGATGGTTTATTTTCTTAGTTGACAGGGCGGTAGAAGATTTTGTCTTATCTATATTCATATCATCTTATACAATGATGTTTGAAGGAACTTTGTGTTCTTGCTTCACTTCTAGGGCCTTCTTGTTTCAAGCTTACTTGTAGCTTAGGACCCATCTTTTAAAATCTTATTTGACATACTTTTCATCACAGTAACACTAATTTGTATTCCCATTGTAGTTCATGTTTCTTGACTACTCATACCTTGGTGTGGATCACACATTTTGAAGAATTCTTCTATGATATTATATTTGTATATTTCCTCTGCTTCAATTCATGCAAACATTAAGTTGGACAATCCATACACTATTATGAAGGTAGGGTATCTTGGGAAACCCTTCTTCTTCTTTTGGGCTAATATATATTTAAACCCTTAAATGTTGATGGTTTTATATGTGATATCTCTCAGCACTAATGTTTTGGGGACAAGTTTAGGAAAAGTGTGAGGAGAGTTAGCGACATGATAAATCCTAATGTAGTTATTGTCCTTTTCCATGAATTGCTCACCCGTTGTTTCCAAGACTCTTAAAGATTCTTTGGAGAATTGAGGAAAATTCCTATCGATAAAGAACTTATATAAGGGAGATAGGAATCCATCACATATATTTATGTAATGTAGGGGACATTTGCTTCTCTAAAGGTCTTTGCAGTATGCATGAATTGAGGGTATTTATTAAACCACTGTCAGTTCATTCCAAGGAACAAGTTCACAACGTGCACTATATCTAATAGGTAAGAGGACATATAGAATTATGGCTTGGCACCTTCTAGAGTTTAAGTGACTTTCCTTATGGCTTTGTTTAGGGTATGAAAGAGGATGGGTACCCAATTGAAAATCATTCCTTCAATAAGAATTTCATAAAGAAGAGGGACCCACCATTCTCAATGTATAATATACTTATGAGAACTACGACATGCATGGTAAGGGGAAAGCAATATGCACCCTACAACATGGTAATTAATTCTTTAGGCTAGGATGTGTACCATTCAATTTGAAGTACATTGAGATCAGACGATATATATTCCAACCTATACAACATTAATTGCTTTACTACGAGGTGCATATTATTACCCATGGTAAAGTATCAATATATACCATCATGATACAATATTTTATCTTTGATTTAGTTCCCAAGATTGTAACCTTGGATCTTGTTTTATTTTTCACCATTGGGAAGAACTTGCCACTGTGTGAACAACACCAGATTTCATTTAGTCTGGAAAGAACAAAATTTATTTTTTTGTATTTTTTTCAAATAAAAATGAAAAATAAGAAATACCTAGACTTCAAAACTTGCATAATAGGACTCACAAAACACCTAAGATACCAATGAAAAGTCACAAATATAATATGTAACTTTAGGGGTGAAAGTATAGTTTGCAATCATGTTTAGAAGAAATTAACTAAGAGTTACAATTAGAGTGCAAGAGACCTTTGCTACGACCATGATTATGAGTGTTACAATAAAGTCATGATCACATCTACAAATTTATATAAAGGAAGGTATTTCAATGAAAAAACTTATTGATATCACGGAATCTAAAATATTCACTAAGATAACAAACAAAAAATACCTAAAAGGTATGGAGATATAGGAAACCAACCCCAAATAGGAAGAATTTGTTAGAATTCTCCCCAGTGGATTCACTAGTTCTGTCACATAAAATATTTCACAATATAGCAATGGTTCTTTCCCGTAGGTTGGTTAGCCAAACCTAATACAAATCAGAGATCTAAGCTATTACTTTCCCCAATTTGATTCGATTTCAAGTGAAAGCATAAATAAGAAGAAATATTAAACAAGAAGAGAACCTATCGTGACACTTTGGAGTCTTGATCAAGTGGAGAGATAATCCAACAACTCCAAACTAAAATATACCTTAACAAATAAATATATAACACTTTAATTTATCTAATGACACTAAAATATTTCTTCAAATGAAAAATAACCAAATACTTGTATGGACTGAAAACTAAATCTAGGCACAAAAATGAATTCACATTAATCAATTTAGTAACAATTAATTATTAAAATGAAAATTCAACATGCATATTTTAGACACAAATTATGGGTTGGGGGGAGAGATATCTAAATTATTGCATAAAATATAATTACAATCATGATACCTGCCAAGTGTCATGGATGCCCTCCTTACCCGTGCAAAAGTTCCTCTTCATTGCTTTCCATTTGGCCTCAACTCTTCCAAACTGTAGCAACCTCAAATGGGACTAAATCAACAAATTAGATGCTCAATTCTAAATCCCTAACTCACAAGGAGAATATTTTTGGCAACATAATCTTACCAAACATTGAAGGTACTCTCTCTATCCCTTCACTTCCTATATATATATGGAGAAAGGTGGTTTTGCAAGAGAAGGATTTTCTTGGTAGGGATTGAAGTGAAACCATACAAGTGGAATCATCATATTCGCCCCACTCTAAACTTGAAAATCACGAGATTTTATATATTTTCCCTTTTAATTTTAGGGATGATCGCAACATGTAAACCCTTACGAATTACTCAAATTGTAAAATACATCCTTGAATACATATGTACCTTCATATCCCTTCATGATCAATCCACGGTGACATTACAAAATCTAGTAGATGAGACATTGACCTCCATGATGAATAATTAAGGATTGGTCATGGTGACATCCATGGTCAAAACCATGATTTTTTGTGCATTTTTTAGATTCATTGAGCGAGTAGGGTGTATGCATCATAACACATGCTCTATCCAAATGTTGCATTAATCTCATTAAATTCTAAGAGCCAAAAAATAGACCTTCATGCTTTTCTATTCATATTATCAATGTGAATGAGAGGTTATTATTACTTTTGAGAATTGAGGCATGGTGCCATGTGGAATTGGTTGATTGGTCTATGCATGTGCTATAAAGTATGCCCTAATCTTCCAAATGTCTCATCATTTGTTAAAGTGTGTCCCTTATTTGGCATGCTCAATAGACACTCTACCTTTGCTTGACGATATGTTATTTCCTTGCTTGGTGGGAAATCAATACCCCTAGTTTTCTATCTTATCAACACAAAGACATTAGGAAATGGATGTTTTCTTGATGCCCCTATATTCTCTCCTTTATCCTCTAACCAATAAATCAGTGGAAGCATGGTTCCTTGTTTGGTAAGTTTGGATTTCCTTTATTTGACACTTCATGATCAACCTCCCTTTCTTTCTTAAAGAGCACACGATTGTCTAGCACAATGTTCTTTTCTTGATATTCATGGACTTAACCAATCCTTCATGTTTATAGTTGATTCTATCATTTTTGTGGTTGATGCATGTATCCTATGCTCACTAATTTGAGAAGATACACCCTTCCTTACTCGACGAGATATAGAGTTCCAATGCTTATGAAGAAAATGTCTTAAGAAAATATTCTTTGCTTATTGTTTTGCACTCGACCCTTTTCTCCTTTTTATTTGTTCTTGGTGGACCCATTTCTCTTCACTTAGTTATGAAACCTCCACCTTTGATCGATGAACTAGAGAGAGTTGTTGTATTACATTCTTGAGAAAAATTTATATCCATTGAGCAAACAAAGGCATTAAACAAACATCCTTTGCTCGATGCCTTTGTACTTAGTCAAATTTCATTGTGTTTTTTCTTCTTTAACCTTATGCTCATTGGATGGTTCTTAGTCAAAAAATTTATTGAAAAAAGTGACCTTCCAT
>SNQJ01S0024940.1:138651-151526 GCA_010110895.2 Picea sitchensis
ATTCACCCCACTCTAAACTTGAAAATCACTAGATTTTATATATTTTCCCTTTTAATTTTAGGGATGATCGCAACATGTAAGCCCTTACGAATTACTCAAATTGTAAAATACATCCTTGAATACATATGTACCTTCATATCCCTTCATGATCAATCAACGATGACATTACAAAATCTAGTAGATGAGACAATGACCTCCATGATGAATAATTAAGGATTGGTCATGGGGACATCCATGGTCAAAACCATGATTTTTTTTGCATTTTGTAGATTCATTGAGTGAGTAGGGTGTATGTATAACAACACATTCTCTATCCAAATGTTGCATTAATCTCATTAAATTCTAAGAGCCAAAAAATAGACCCTCATGTTTTTCTATTCATATTATCAATGTGAATGAGAGGTTATTATTACTTTTGAGAATTGAGGCATGGTGCCATGTGGAAGTGGTTGACTGGTCTATACATGTGCTATAAAGTATGCCCTAATATTCCAAATGTCTCATCATTTGTTAAAGTGTGTCCCTTATTTGGCATGCTCAATAAACACTCTACCTTTGCTTGACGATATGCTACTCCCTTGCTTGGTGGGAAATCAATACACCTAGTTTTCTATCTTATCAACACTAAGACATTAGGAAATGGATGTTTTCTTGATGCCCCTATCTTCTCTCCTTTATCCTCTAACCAATTACTCGGTGGAAGAATGGTTCCTTGTTTGGTAAGTTTGGATTTCCTTTATTTGACACTTCATGATCAACCTCCCTTTCTTTCTTAAAGAGCACACAATTGTCTAGCACAATGTTGTTTTCTTGATAGTCATGGAATTAACCAATCCTTCATGTTTATAGTTGATTCTATCCTTTTTGTCGTTGATGCATGTATCCTATGCTCACTAATTTTAGAAGATACACCCTTCCTTACTTGTCGAGATATAGAGTTCCAATGCTTATGAAGAAAATGTCTTAAGAAAATATTATTTGCTTATTGTTTTGCACTCGACCCTTTTCTCCTTTTTATTTGTTCTTGGTGGACCCATTTCTTTTCACTTAGTTATGAAACCTCCAACTTCGATCGATGAACTAGAGAGAGTTGTTGTATTCCATTCTTGAGAAAAATTTATATCCATTGAGAAAACAAAGGCATTAAACAAACATCTTTTGCTCGATGCCTTTGTACTTGGTCAAATTTCATTGTGTTTTTTCTTCTTTAACCTTCTACTCATTGGATGGTTCTTAGTCAACAAATTTCTTGAAAAAAGTGACCTTCCATAGTTCTCAGTACCATGAATTCCTTCTTTGTAATATGTCAGTGAATGTAAGGTAGCTAGAGAGGTAGTGGGGGGGGGCAGAGGGCCCATAGTGATAATAGTGGAGACCATTCAATGTAAGGTGGACTAGGTCCACTATATTATTAAATAAGGCCCACTATGGTAGTTAGATACAATAAATGTAAGAGGACTTCTTAGAAGGTTCTACTTCTAGAAGATTCCTCCTCTAGAATGTTCTTAGGTGATGGTAGCACTATATAAAGAGGTTAGAGAAATGTAATGGGACATGAAGAGAATTATTGTATTCTGAGTTTTATCTCAATAGGAGGATGCCCCCTCAAAGAGGCAAGTAAACAGGAGAGGATCCCTTCCATAATATGATCCATTGTATGGTGTTGCCCTACCTCAAGGGTTTTCTTATAATAAAGTGTGGTTTCTTCTATCTTGCTTTGTGGATCTATTGTGTATTCAATATTTTTGGTGATTATATTTGCAGATCTATTCAGGTTCTTAATAAGTGGTATTAGAGCATTTTCCTTGGCAGACATTGTGGACAAATCATTTTTATTTTTGCAGATTTTTTTTCGGAGAAGAAAAAAGAGGGTTGTGGCATTCCAGAAATTTTTGGTATATTTCTATGAAAATTTTGTAGAAACAAGTTTTATATTTGATATCCTCTTAGAAAAACACCAAATTTGAAAAAAAAATCATACGAAACAAAATCCAGGAAGTCAAGATATTGAAGTTTTAAAATCTATAGATTTTCAGGGTTTTTTCCACGGACGACGACGCAATTTTTTATTTTTTATTTTTGTATCATCAGGAGACCAAATTTGGCCAAAAAAATTACATATATGAGTTCCTCTCACAATTTCACCCAATTAAAAAAAAAAAAATCAGCCGAAACGAAGTCCAGGAAGTGAAGTTATGAGCATTTTAAATTCAACAGTTTTTCTGGAAAATGTCGCGATTTTCTGCAGTAATTTATTGTTCTATTTTTTGGGGTTTTCCGTGATGTCGGTAGGACTACAGAGTTCATAAATTTTCATAGGGTACTCAGATGGCTATTTCTTCTCAAACCATCAAAGAAATTCTACAGATTACTGAAGCATTCAAAGCCCAATTGTTTGACACATTGAATGACAGATTGAATGGCTTTGTAGATGGCCTCAATGATAGTTTTCGTAGTAGTCAAGATTCTTTCGATAACATGCAGGAGAGGTTTCTTATGGTGGACCTTAGGGATGAATATAATCAAGAAATATATGTTTGGTATGATTTTGAGGCCGATTGCGATGATTGGTATATTTATAGCTGTCGTTTCTGGGATGACAACCACTTCCATATTTTATTTGATGACTCTACTCCACCTTCTATAGATAACATCAATGCCCAACATTAGGAGCTAGTTACCAGTGTCCATCCTGCATATTCTACAATGGTATTGTTCCTTCCAGATTCATCTTTGATCATCTCCCACTATGTGGATGGATATTCTTATTTGGATCCACATGAAAGGTGTTAGTATTGGGAGCATCATTTTTAGTTGGTTATTGGGTGTTGATATCTTCCATGTGGGGTTCACATGAGAAATTGGACATGGGACCTTGGTTTACAATGACGGTTGGAATACTTTAGCATGGTGGCTACCATTTTTCAATGGGACCCTGTTTCTCTAGTCTACTTCAACACTATGTTCCACACTTATCCATGGGACCCTGGTATATAGTTGTACATCAAGCGTTGATGACAACACTTTTATAAGGGGGGGCCCAGAGGGCCCATAGTGATAATAGTGGAGGCCATTCAATATAAGGTGGACTAGGCCCACTATATTATTAAATAAGGCCCACTATGGTAGTTAGATATAATAAATGGATAGTTAGATATAATAAATGTAAGAGGACTTCTTAGAAGGTTCTACTTTTAGAAGACTCGTCCTTTAGAATGTTTTTAGGTGATGGTAGCACTATATAAAGGGGTTGAAGACATTTAATGGGACATGAAGAGAATTATTGTATTGTGAGTTGTATCTCAATAGGAGGATGCCCCCTCGAAGAGACAAGTGAACATGAGAGGATCCCTTCCATAATAGGATCCATTGTGTGGTGTTTCCCTACCTCAAGGGTTTTCTTATAATAAAGTGTTGTTTCTTCTATCTCGCTTTGTGGATCTATTGTGTATTCAGTATTTTTGGTGATTATATTTGTAGATCTATTCAGGTTATTAACAGTGAAATTGTCCACCATCATTTGAATTCTCTCCTACCCTAGTGTCCATTGACCCTAATGAAGTTAATGGTCAAATGAACGTACCTATTTTTTATGTGTTTTTCTTGAGAAAATATAAACTAATAATGACTTATCTGGAAGTTGGGATAAGAATATGAAGGTGCATTTTTTGGCAGTAAGAATTCCTAACCGATCTAATGCACTAACCTACCTAACTTTCTAATCCATTAACCCAACTAACCTACTAATCCATCTAATGCACTAACCTACCTAACTTTCTAATTCACTAACCCAACTAACCTACTAATCCACTACCTTGGATAACCTATCCTAGCCCACCAAAACTAACCTACCTAACACACATAACTCACATAACCCACATATTCTACTATGTCATAGGATACCAAAAGATAAATTATATACCTAACCTAGCTAATCCATGAACCCACCTAATGTACTCTTTAACCCACTTAGACTACTTACCCCACTAACTTACTTAACCTACCCCATGTTGAACCCCTAACCCACAAACCCACTTAGCCAAAGAACCTAGCCTATCTAACTCACTAACCTCACCAACCTAATCTACCCAACATTACCGGATAAATCAGATTACCCACATAACATACTATCAAATAAGCTATCAAAAGTTCATTGGCATAACCTTGCTAGCTTATTATTGTTTTTCTTTGGCGAGCCCCATTTGTTGATCGTTAATTATTAATATCATCTCTTGATAGAAATAATCAACAGGATATAGACGAGTGGAGTAAGTCTTAAATGCTCTGAGAGTCAAAACACTCCTTCATTACACAAACGCCTAACAGTTGAAAACAACTATGGTGAGTGAAGAATATGAGAACATCGTGGTTTTTGGCAATGAACCCTATTTTTGAAGTTAACACGTTGTTAATTCTGTAGCGGGTTCGGTTTCGACTGGATTAGGATTTAGGTTTATCAATTGTCTCCTCATTGTGAATGAGGAAAAACCTCAACTTCCTCTGACACTCTCCCAAATGAGCTACCCCTCATAATGAATATGTGAAATAAGTGTCTAATGGTTAAATATTTTGGTATTGTAAAATTTTCTTTGATGATCAGATGTAAAATTTTATAGTTGCTTAAAATTTCCATGAATTAATGAATATGTGAAATAGCTGTGTAATGGTTAAATATTTTGGTATGGTAAAATTTTCTTTGATGATCAGATGTAAAATTTTACAGGTGCTTAAAATTTCCATGAATTTTTATCAAATTTGTAGGCAACAAAAAACTCCATTTACTACAAATTAGAATATTTAAAACTTTTTTACATATTTTTCATATTTTAAACATTTTTACATATTTTTCATATTTTAAACAGTTTTACATCTATTTTCAAACATATATGTACAATAAGATGAATGGAACTCTATTTTCACCATAATCAAGCTGCTAAAACCTAGGGTTTTTCCGCTTGTCTCTCTGCAACTTTTCGTCGACCCAGGTGGGGCAAGCCATGATTCCAAACGAAGGAGGATCGCGAGGTGTCTTTTACAACCAAGTTGTGGCGTAGGAACATATAGGCGGGGCCTTTTGTCGGCCATCCTTTGAACCACCACTGGAACAATCCTTGAAAATCTTCTTCGAAGGCACCACTAAAGGAAAAGAAATGGAGATTGATACTAAACCAGTTCAAGCGAAGGAAACACGTCTGTGGGAACTTGGTAAATGCATACCTCAGGCACCGTTAGCACCGAAATATGTGATCAACACACCCAAAATCGAATAACAAAATCAATACATGAGGCATTATGCACTGGTGGGAAAATTACTAGGCCTATGGTCCTCCAAACATGAGCTCGTCAAATGGATACACCACTGGTGGAAACCCAAAGGACATTATGACCTACAACTATGCTCCAAGGCCTTCTTCACCATCATATTCCACAACTTATAAGATCAAAACCACATATTCGATGGGGGACCATATATTTTGAACTCAACCGACCACTTTCTTCATTTATGGACGAAGAAGTTCAACCCAGAAAAAGAAGACTTTGCACATACACTGGTATGGATCTGTCTATATTACCTTCCACATGAATTCTAGTTAGAAGATATCCTGGAGGGAATAAAAAATACCATTGGCGTTTGTGTCAAATCCTCAGAGGAAACCAAGCAGAGAAGGTACACCCCTTATTCTTTCATATGTGTCTATCTCAATATCTCAAAGTCCCTCCTAGGCTCCATAGCCCTTGAATATCATGATGACAACTTGTATCAAACTATTGACTATGATCACATACATTTTGATTGTAGAAAATGCCACAAACATGGGTATCTTTTCAGATATTGTCCTCTGAACACTCTNTCAAAGTCCCTCCTAGGCTCCATAGCCCTTGAATATCATGATGACAACTTGTATCAAACTATTGACTATGATCACATACATTTTGATTGTAGAAAATGCCACAAACATGGGTATCTTTTCAGATATTGTCCTCTGAACACTCTGAGCAAGGTCGATAACCCTGAAACAAGTAAATCAAGAGACAAATTCACCCATGTGGTTGGAAGACGATGCCAAACCACCAGGAAAATGGGGAAAACTTAAAATAAGGAACCACCTTCCAACAAATCCTTTGATGTCGTTCAACAAATTCCAAAAGACATAGATGACCTACAGATTCCTCCTCAAGAAACTGCAACCCACAACAACACAAAAGACAAACCAACAAGCACTCCCATCTTGGAGAAGATATGTCCCTCTTCCCCTTCCCAAGCCAAGGATGGTGAAGCATCCAACCTCGAAGAAAGAGATATCGAAATGGACTTAGATGAAAACGATCTCGCTGGAATAGACTTGGAACATTTAGATTGAGATTATCACAAGAAGGAACTGTACACAATCCCTCTGGATCAGGTGCACAAAGTTCATAAGGTATTCCTCAACTCCTCAGTGGGTTCTGCGGCCAGATCCAGTTCTGGATTGGTCATTCATTACATCCAACAAAAAGAGCAATGCAAGCCTCAGAAGGACGAAAAAAAAAGAGGAAGAAAATATACCCAGTAGCTCATACATGAAATCGGTCATTTCATGGTAAACTTAGGTCAGATACACCTTAACTCTGATAACTTTCCCCCTCTCCCCTCCCCATCCTCATCATGAAGCTTATCTCTTGGNGAAAAAAAAAGAGGAAGAAAATATACCCAGTAGCTCATACATGAAATCGGTCATTTCATGGTAAACTTAGGTCAGATACACCTTAACTCTGATAACTTTCCCCCTCTCCCCTCCCCATCCTCATCATGAAGCTTATCTCTTGGAATATACGTGGTCTCAATGGTCGCAACAAGCAAATGATTCTACAATATCACATCATAGTAGAACAACCCAACATTCTTTTACTTCAAGAAACAAAATGTGCAGGGGAAGAGATGAATCAAATCCTTTCTCGATGTTGGAAACAAGGGGAAAAAATGACCATCAATTCCATAGGCACAATTGGTGGTTTGGCCATTCTTTGGAACCCAAGATTTGAGTTGTTGGATAATTTCTTCACTACCAGATGAACAATCTCGGCAGAATACTGGCTCATTGGCTCCAATAAGCCATGCTTCCTTACAAACGTTTATGGCCCAACCAATCAGGGGGACAAGCTAACCTTCATTCAAAATCTGGATTGGCTGGCTACCCTGACTAATAATCGTAGATGGATACTGGGCAGTGAATTCAACATGGTCTGTAACCTAGAAGAGAAAAGAGGGGGGATTCATAGACTCGAGGAAGAAAGCGAGAAATTTCAATCATTAATTAGTAAGCTTTGTCTCATATGTTTGGAAACCCAAAATGGCATCTTTATCTAGTCAAATCGATTTCCTAGGTCCCAACAGGTGGCGTGTTATCTAGATCTCTTCCTCATATCATAATCCCTCTTAATGGATGGCCTCTCATTGGAATCTAGCATCCTGGACACCTCTGGATTTGATCACTGGCCTATCCAACTCTCACTAGACATCTCTGGCTCTCTAGGGCATAAGCCCTTCATATTCGAGAGATTATGTCTAATTCATTTGGAGTTCCAAGCCATGGCTCCAACTTGGTGTAGGGAAGAGGTTATCCCTCAAGGTTCCAAAATGTTATGATTTCAATAAATATTAAAAAACTTTAAGAAGTGCATCAAGCTTTGGATTAAACAGAACTTCTAGAACATTTTCGAATCCCAAAGGAATCTGAATGATCAAATGAAGCTCCTCCAGAGACAAATTAGGAATCGGGGCCTCACAAAGGAACTCAAAGAGATGGAAACACTAGTCAAACAATAGTTGGAGGAAAGGCGGTCTCAAGAGGAAGTCTTGTGGAGGCAAAAGTCTCAAATACAATGGCTTCAAGAGGGGCAACGAAATACCAATTTCTTCCATCGAGCAATGATCCAATGGAGACATGCCAATTGCTTCACTCACTTGGTCATGGAGCAAGGCCAAATGCTCCAAAAACATGAAGATCTTGAGCAGGAACTGTCCTCATATTACCAAGACATGTTCTATGAACCCCCTCGTGACAAATCTCCCACCATAGAAAAGTTCTCTCAACACATTCTAGACATCATAACTCAGGAGCAGAATGAAGCCTTGTTAAGACCAATCACGATTGACAATGTAGACCTAGCGTTGCAAGACACTCCCGAAGGGAAAGCTCCAGGTCCTGATGGCTTCACGACAAACTTCTTTCACTTCTGCTAGCCCATGATACGAGAGAAAGTATGGGAAATCATTGAGGACTCTCAAATTTCTATTCAGGTTCTCCTTGCGCTTAATGCCACTTTACTCACCCTCATACCTAAAGAAGAATGAGTCACTCATCCTAAGCAGTTCAGAACAATTACTCTCCATAATATAATCTATACATTGTTAACAAAGATGATTGCCTGGTGCCTCAAGCCCCTCCTTCCTTTCATCATTTCTCCTGAACAATTAGGGTATGTTGAAGGCAAGAAAATTCTCGACAACGTCATCCTCGCCCATGAAGTCATCCACTTGCTCCAAAGTACAGGCACTCCAGGTATGTTATTAAAGTTAGATCTCTCTAAACCTTTTGATAAATTAAGTTGGGCTTACATGAAATCCATTTTTCTTGATTTTGACTTTGCTCCTGATTGGGTAGATTGGATTCTAAACCTCACTTCCTCTTCTTTCTTATCAATACTGATCAATGGATTTCCCTCCCGCCCCTTCTCTCCCTCTCACAGAATACGGTAAGGGGATCCCTTGTCCCCTTTCCTTTTCATCATCATGCCAGAAGGGATAAGCCATTTCATTAAAGCGTATATAGTTGACAAATCCCTAGCTGGGATCCCCCTTCATGGAATTGATCCTCCAATTTCCCACAACCAGTGTGTTGATGACACCTTAATGTTAGGCTCCCCAATTGTCCGAGAAGCACTTTGGATCCTCTGTATTCTTCAAACTTTCTTTGAATCCTCAGGAATTGACATTAACTGAGAAAAATCCCAGATCTTCTTCTTTAACACCGTGATCCTTGTCCAACTTCATATTACCAATATCCTGGGATTCACGCATAGCTCCCTTCTGTCCAAATACCTTGACATTCCCCTTATAAACAAAGCTCTCTGAAATAGCTCTTGAGAGGGGCTCCTTTCCTCCCTAGATAAAATACTTTCCTCTTGGACTTTTCGCTCGCTCAACCTTCCTAGTCACCTCATCCTTCTCAAGTTTTTCCTTCAAGCCTTGCCCATTTATTCCTTCTCAGCTCTAGTGGCTCCTAGCTTCATTTTAGCCACCATAAAAACCTTGCAAAGGAACTTTCTTTGGAAGGGGGGAAACAATGACCGAAAAATAGATCTGATCAGCTGGGAAAAGATTTGCAAACCAAAATTAAAAGGAGGTCTTGGCTTATGGGACCCATCCATTCTCAATAAATTTCTCAGTGCTAAAATTTGGTGGAGGTGGCTTAAGCGTTATAAAGAGTACCTCTGGGCCCGACTTTGGAGACAAAAATATGCTCCAAACATCGCAGAAAAGCATGTAATCAGATGTAATGAAAATACTCTAATCTCTTTGATATGGAACATTGCAAACCAAAGTCACTCCCTAATTAAAGATCACGCTTTTTGGGAAGTGTGGAATGGAAGAGAAACTTCTTTTTGGTACAAATCTTGGCAACAATGGCCTTCTCTAGCGCAGGATTCTATGGAAAAAACTTTTCTTGCCCCTACCACTCAGGCGGGTCTAATCACAGTTTCGGCCTATTGGAAAGAGGACCCCCCTAGGGATACCTGGCATCATTGGAAGTCCACTCGCATGGAACTCCACATTTCAGTGCACGTGGATCTTCAGCCTTGGCAAGAGCTAACCATCTCTAGGAAAATTCAAATTCTACAAGGAGAGGACATCCTAAGATGGGGGCATTCTTCGAGGGGCACCTTCAGTATTAAAGAAGAATACAACATAAAGACAACCTTCCACCTTATTCCCCAAGAGCAAGTTTGGGCGAAAATTTGGTTGATTAAGCACTGGCAAAAAATTAGCACGTTCCTCTGTATTGTCGCACATAAAGGTATCCTCACCTGGTATAATCTCATGAAAAGTGGATTTGTCGGGCCTTCCATTTTCTCTCTCTTTTTAGGAGACTTTGAATCTCAAAATCACTTGCTCAACCTCTGCTCTTATAGTTCACAAATATGGGACCAATGTGCCATAATCATGCACGTAATGGATCGCAATCGAGAAGGCCTCAGGGAAACCATAAAAGGATGGAGAGATTCGACTTTTCATTCTCCTATCCTCAACCGCATCTGGAAGCTACTTTCGGGTTTCATCCTCTGGTAGATCTGGAAAGAACGCAACAAGAGGATCTTCCATTCGACTCATCTTGATTGGAAAATAGTTTGGAAACACATTCATGACAACATCAGAGAAACCTCCACCTGCAGGCATGGAAAGAAGAGGACTTGTCATGTCCTCCTCAAGAAAAGTGTATCCTGGAAAACTGGAACATCAAATTGAACCCTCATTCTTCTAGGAAACTTTACGGGTCCCAAGCCAAAGGAAACCCTTCATACTAGTCCCCTCTGACTCCAGGATTTATCAAGTTAAACTTTGATGGAGCATCTGGGCCATGCTGGCTTCGAAGTGGTTCTCCACAACAACCAAGGAAACATCATGCTTATTACTATCAGAAACATTGGACACAACACAAACAACACAGCTGAGCTTTGGGGTCTCATGAAAGGACTGAAACTTGCTCAAGAGTATGGTCACCATAATCTTATCGTCGAGAGGGACTCACAAATAATTCTCAACCTTTTTGTAAAAATTCTCAATGGGGAGGACCCATAATTATTTCCCCCCTACAAGTGACTTACCACAGGAATCACTGTCATTGCAAATCTCATTCGGCCTCACTTGCCCCTCATTCCTTCGCATGTTCGGCGAAGAGCTAATCAGAGAGATGAAAAGTTAGCCAATATTGGGGTGGCTCTAGACAAACCAGATCTTATCTGTATGTCCCTCACCCACAATGATCATCCAATCCTCCAGGATTGTATTGCTCGGGCTCTCGGCACTGATAGCCCCTCGCATGGGGTGTCAGTAGGATCCACACATCCATGGGAGAAGACGACGCTTGCCACCTCTCCACAGAACACGTGACCGACACATGCAACATCCCCCCTTCCTTTATTACCCTCCGATGACCACTGATCGCCTTCAGTTCTGCGAGATCCTAACTAACTACTCCAACGTGCCCTTCTGTGGTTTTTCATCCTGTCGATGGAGGAAGGACGTTGGTCATCACCTCTGCACGCGTGCAAACTTCATCTACAGCTTCCTTATTATGGCGCTGCTCCTCGACAAAACTATCATGCCTCCTTCTTTCCTTCTTGTAGCCCATGCACTTTGTCGGCCTCTTTGGTTCTTACCTCCATTTGCTTACTCTCGACTCCACCTTTCTCTCACTCACTATTGGCTATGCCTCGGCTTCACCGAAAGCCAAAGCAAGGTCCTATCTAGTACCAAAACAAAGTGGCTATGGCCAACCGACACTCACCTATCCTTGCTCCATCGCCTAGCTCCTCGTCCCCTTCCTCCGCCTGGTCCTCCCCAGGTCAGAGTGATCTTCCACCTCTATCTTCATTGTGGGCTTGTCATGTGGAGTGGTTTGACCTCCACGATAATTCTCTAAGCTACGCTCTTAGCCCAATCTAGGATATGGCCTCCTCTTCACATCCAACCTTGGTCCGCCCAGTGATTCCACCACCCTTCACCCCCTCGCCACCACCCTCCATCTCCTCCCCACCACCCTCTATCCCCTTTCCACCCTCTGTCCCTTTGCCTTCTCTGGAGGAGTTCCCTACTCAATTGGAACAGACTTCGAGCCAGACCCATCTTTGCTCGGATTGTGCTTCATGTTCAAGATTCTGTGACTCATTGTCGATACTACAAGACCTGGTCTTTGCGGTCAGAAAGGACGTGGACGACCAACACTTTCAACTGTAACACTTGGACAAGCGAGCGAAGCAAATTGAATCTCTGCTCACAACTCTGCTCCACTCCCTACACTCTCTAGAACTGGCCACCAGTGCCCCAGCTACTTCAGAGGCATTTTTTTCTCCAACAATCCAGGTGGTTGTTGAGGACGTCGTGAACAAGAGCAAACATCAGACACCATGAGAGCAGGCAGACGCACATGTGTCAACTTGCATGTTTTACTTTGTCAATTGTTAATGTTTTCGGATGATTCCTCTTAGGCCGTTGTCAACGTCTAGCACAATTAGCCCTTTTTGTCTATCAAGAGTTAATCTTTTTTGGTCTTATAATTTGTATGAATGGTTCGGTTGAATTGGTTTCCCTACGGGGCAATTCAGAAAATGTTGTATAATTTTCAGTGGCTTACAAAGTCAAGACACTGACTAAATTGGTTTCCCTTCAAGACCCTAATATCTTAGACATCTTAGACGATACTATAATTTTGTTTCATTAAAGGTAATATATAAATTCTTACTTAAAAAAATAACATATATGTACATTATGAATACAGTGGAAACAGAAACCCAATGAGTACATTATGTGCACACGTATCACTGGAGTAGAACCTAAACTGAAAATGAAATAACAAAAGCACGAGATAAGGCTGATCTGGAGAACTAACTGATTGTTGTAACAGTGGATCGAACACGCTACCTTCAGGTCTTTGGTCTGCCGCTTCTCTCCCAACTGAACTGGTCTTTGGTCTGCGGCTTCTCTCCCACATATGCAATGTACAAAAGCGATTGTCCTCTGAAGTAAGAGAGGTAATCCGTATGAATACACTGTAATTGATGTATCAATCTCTTGGGGTAATACTTGAGTCACACAAACGCAATAATTGCGAATT
>SNQJ01S0024940.1:153921-170106 GCA_010110895.2 Picea sitchensis
CTGCGGCTTCTCTCCCACATATGCAATGTACAAAAGCGATTGTCCTCTGAAGTAAGAGAGGTAATCCGTATGAATACACTGTAATTGATGTATCAATCTCTTGGGGTAATACTTGAGTCACACAAACGCAATAATTGCGAATTTAACATGCTAGTTCACTGACGCATAAAGTAGCGGTAACTAATCCGGTCTTTGAGAAGAACCAGAATCACAAGATACATCATCGTTAAAGGTCAAGAATGCTTTCAATGAGAGTTGAAATCATGACCTCCCGCTTACAAAACGGGTGCTCTAACCAACTGAGCTATGAAAGCAGCAGATGCAATGAATCTCGTAGAGTTAAAAACATTTGGAATGGCAGCAAGACCATCCAATCGATCCAGCCATCTCAATTACACTGAAGTTGAAAGTAGCAATAAGGCTGAACAGTGTGAAAAGCCAATTTATATATAAAGAATCTGAATCAGAGAAGAACCATGAACATGATATAGAAGAGTGGAGTACGTCTAGTCGGAATGCTCCCGCATTACGCAGACGTCTAACGGTTGAAAACAACTCGGGTGAGTGAAGAATATGAGAACGTCGTGGTTTTTCGCAACAAACCCTATTTCTGAAGTTACATCTTGTTAATTCTCTAGGTTAGGGTTTAAGTTTAACAGTTGTCTCCTCATAGTGAACGAGGTCGATCGAGAAGATTTTTTAATTATGATCAACTAAGAATCTATAGTTGCACAGTTTACATAAGCACATGATGAATATGTTGTAGTTGCATAGGTTTAATTTGTTTCCCACGGAGATGGGGTGCATGCAGAATTACCAGCGACCCTATATATATATAATATTACTTGCTCAGTAAAACGCAACAATTTCAAACGCAACAATTCTGAAGTTACATCTTGTTAATTCTCTAGCTTAGGGTTTAAGTTTAACAATTGTCTCCTCATAGTGAACGAGGTCGATCGAGAAGATTTTTTAGTTATGATCATCTAAGAATCTATAGTTGCACAGTTTACATAAGCACATGATGAATATGTTGTAGTTCCATAGGTTTAATTTGTTTCCCAGGGAGATGGGGTGCATGCAGAATTAGCAGCGACCATATATATATATATTTAGTGTAGCGTGCTGTCCAGTTACTTGCTCAGGAAAACGCAACAATTTCAAATAGGTAGATAAAAAAGTTAACCCAGCCACGAGAGGAGCAGTAACTTCTTCTGTCTTTTGTAAAACTGAGAGGATACATGACAGTGTAAACAATCTGGATCTGAAAATGAAAAAAACCATAAAGCGTGGACGGCAGGATTGGAACTGTAAACAATCATGGATTTCAAAATCATAAAAACAGTAAAGCGTGGACGGCAGGATTCGAACCTGCGCGGGCAAAGCCCACATGATTTCTAGTCATGCCCGATAACCACTCCGGCACGTCCACCTTGTGAAGATATGGTGCATTTGCATTGCTGCTGTTTCCGCCCAATAATTCTATATCTAAATTTCTGTCAAAAGGTGAAGAACGTAAACGTGTTACCACAAGTCAATTCCGTGTTATTTTGAGACTATTGTTTATAAAATGGATGATCGGTTCTATCTGTTGACAGGGAGTTTCATAACGGCTTGAGGAAGCTGTGTAGCCAACCACTAGTAATTCTCCACCCTTCATTTCATTTGAGATTTAGATGGACTGTGGACATTGGGTGGATTTCATTTGAAATTTAGATGGACTGTGGACATTTAGAGTTGTTGGTATTCATTTAAATTCTAATCTTTTGATTTTGATTCCATTTGAGTTTTAGATGGACTGTGGACATTTAAAGTTCTTGATATTCATTTAAATTCTATTGGAGAATGAAATTCAGAGTGAAACAATTAAAATTATTATGGAAATTCACCATTAAACTATTGATTCAACTACCTACAACAATTTAATTACAAAGAAGATACATCGGAAACCATATTTTCCTTTGAAATCCAAATAGAAAAAAACTAGGTTAATTGGGGATTTTATTAAGCACGAAATTGTTTACAAAAGGGTGTGTTATACAAAGATTTAGAGTATTGTTTCTCATTGGCAAGGAATTTGCAGATGGTTGTGTCTCAACAACAATATTTAGTCATCCTGGGATAGACTTGATGTCTTCTTTCCATGCATGCCTTTCCTTTCCATGCCATATCGTGCCATGTTATGCCATGTCTTTCATTTCCATGCCATGCCTTGCCCTTCCATGCCATGTCATGCCTTGTCTTGCTAAGCCATGTATTTCCTTGCCATGCCATGCCATGTCTTTCCTTGCCATGCCTTGCATTTCCTTCACTTGACATGTTATGCTATGCCTTGCCATGCCATGACATTCCATGCCTTGCCTTGCATTTCCTTCATTTGAAATGACATGCCTTTTCATATCATGCCTTGCCTTGCCATGTCATGGCATGCCTTTCCTTTCCATGACATGTCTTGCCATTCCTTTCCATGCATTGCCTTGCCATGCCTTGCCTTTCCTTGTGAAGCCATGTCTGGCCTTGCCATGTCATGCCATGCCATGCCTTACCTTTCCATCCCTTTCCTTGCCTTTCCTCTCCTTGCCTTTCCTTGTTATGTCTTGCATTGCCTTCACTTGTCATGCCATGCATTGCCTTGCCTTGCCATGCCATGCCATGCCATGCATTGTCTTTCCTTGCCTTGTCATGCCATTCCATGACATGCCATGTCATGCCTTGCCCTGCCTTGCCTTACCTTTCCATTCCTTTCCTTGTCTTGCCAATTTCCATGCCATGCCTTGCACATCTTTTCTATGCCATGCCTTACTATTATGAAACTATGGCTTACTATATTTTTAATAATTTTAATCTTTTCAATTGTATTATAGGTGTTATCACTGAAATTTCGTCTGCAAATGGGTACAAGAATTCAGCATCGTCAAACAGTTATGAAGACATCCATGGACCTGAATTAACACAAAAACATTCATAAAGGGCCAAAAACTATACAAATAGTGAAAAAATTGAAGGGCGCTATGAAGACACTGGGCGCACGCGCACATGCGCGAAACAGAAACACAAGATTCACGCACATGCGCACGATGCGCGACTGTTGTTGCAAAAAGCCACGCACTTGAGAAACGACACATTTATGAGAGTGGTCGGCCTCCCACCCACTTCTGGTTCAGCTTCCAAGTTAATTTGACACTCAAATCTGGACTGGATTCGACTGGGTGGCTGGTCAAAGACCTATAAATGTCCTAATTAACCTCTTTACACACTACAAACTAGTTGAACAATAACCCAAAATAATGCTATAAAAAGGCCATGGATACACTTCATTTTTAAAGGAATTTCATAGCAAAGTTATGTTGTCATTATTCTCTTGAGGACTCTTCTATCCTTGCCAAGAGTATACTTGTATCATTGCTTTGGGCAATCCATCTCACCCCTTGAGTGGATTAGAAAAGAATTATTTCACCATTTTCATTTTCTTTTTCAAAGTTGTAAGAAGAGCTTATTTGTGGGGGTCCAAGAGCCCTCCCTTGGAGGAAGAAGGGACTCATAGTCCCCTTGCTTCTCAGTGTTTTCTTTCACTAATATCAGCCTTATCATTGGTGACATGGGTCTCATTGTTTCTTTTGTCCTTATCTCACTATGTTTATAAATTTAGTTGTTGTTTTATTTCTTAGTTGTTGTTGTATATTTCTTTTTCTGACCCTTTTCCTTGCAGCTGTCTTGCTCAACAAACCCAACTGAGCTTGCAAGCATCTCTATTTTTCTCACTAAGGTGACGAAAGAGGCACAACAATAGGTATGTTATATGCAAAAAATTTATTGCCACACATTGTTGTACAATTATTTTAGATATGTCCCTACCCTCTCAATCCTTCTTGTCTTCAATGGACTCTTGTTGACCATGTCGATATTTGGATTCTTGTTGTAACGATTCTTATATCCCAATGAACATTTCAATTTGATAGTTTCTTCTGTTTTTAAAACAACAAGTTATGAAAACTGATGATTTATGTTATTCCCCTATTGATAAATAAAGGAGTGATGAAAACTAATGTTTTATGCTAAGTTGGTCTCTCTAGCTTCAAATGGACAGAGATTTGATCAATATGGTATAAATACGCAATTATTTCAAAATCATAAATCAAATAACTCTTACTAATTGTTCTCTTACCAACTATTTCAAAATCATAAATCAAATAGCTCTCACCTTTCCATGTCATGCCATGCCATGTGTTACCTTGCGATGCCTTTACATACCTTTCCTTGCCATGTCTAGCCTTACAAGGTGTTAAATTGTCAAACATATGTAATAAGTACTGAGAAAAACCCTAGTTCTGGAGATCCTCCATCAAACGCTTTTCCAGGCAACGTAATGACAACTGAGGGGCCCTACTAGTTAAAACTTGATGCCCTGAATACAATTCACCCGACGGTTCATCCATTTGAGTCTCGGTTTGAGTTTTATCGTGAGTTGCAACTCACTGCCTCAAGCCATTTAGGGACATGTTGGCAATTTGGTTCGGGGGCATAAAATCGAAACCAACCAGTATAATGAAGTTTCATAAGCTCCCATAAGACAAGGCCCACACAACCACACTACCCACAATCGCTCGACACAGTGTCCTTTAAAATCGACCTCTTGTTTAAAAATTGCACTATGCCTAATTGAAAAAAAAACCTAGTGCCGAAGATCCTCCAACAAACGGTTTTTCGGGAAACAAAATGATAGTTGAGGGGCTCCACTAGCTGAAATTCAGTTCCTTGAATCCAATGCAACAGATGGTTCATCCATCTGAGTCCCGGTTTGAGTTTTAACGTGAGTTGCAACTCGCCTCCTCAAGTCATTTAGGGACATGTTGACAATTTGGTTTGAGGGCCTAAAATCCAAACCAAGCAGCATAACGGAGTTATGTAAGTTCCCAAACATTTTTTTGGCCAAGGCCCATGCAACCACGCTACCCACAGTGGTCTGACATAGTATTCTTGAAAATCGACTTCTTTTTCATAAATTGCACTATGCCTAATTGAGAAAAACCCTAGTGTCAAAGATCTTCCAACAAACGAATTTTTGGGAAACAAAATGACACCCGAGGGGCTTCACTAGATGAAACCTGGTGCCCCAAATCCAATGAAAATGATGGTTTGTCGATTTGATCCCGATTTGATTTTTATCGTGAGTTGCAACTCATCTCCTCAATCCATTCATGAACATGTTGGAAACATACCTAGACCTAAACCATGACCATGACATAGACTATTACCATGACCTATACCATGACATAGATCATGATGTAGACCATGGCAAGACAAGGCATGACAAGGCAAGGCACAACAAGGCAATGTCTTGGTATAGGTCTAGATCTAGGTATGAAAATGTCAGGAAAGGTAAAGCAAGGAAAGCCAAGGCAAGACATGACAAGGCTAAACAAATCTAAACATGGAAAGGTAAGGCAAGGTCTAGGTATACACGCTATATCTTGTTATAAAATTCATTGAGTTGAAAGATCAGCTTTTATTTCTTTGATTTTAAATAAGGCCTTAAAGTTATGTTATTTTCCATGCAATCCAAAATAAATTATGGATCAATAGTATAATGAGACTATACCATTCGGGTTTAAGTTTAACAATTGTCTCCTCATAGTGAACGAGGTTGATCGAGAAGATTTTTTAATTATGATCAACTAAGAATCTATAGTTGCACAGTTTACATAAGCACATGAATAATATGTTGTAGTTCCATAGGTTTAATTTGTTTCCCAGGGAGATAGGGTGCATGGATAATTAACAGCGACCATATATATATAGTGTAGCGTGCTGTCCAATTACTTGCTCAGGAAAACGCAACAATTTCAAATAGGTAGATAAAAAAGTTAACTCAGCCACTAGAGGAGCAGTAACTTCTTATGTCTTTTGTAAGACTGAGAGGATACATGACAGTGTAAACAATCTGGATCTGAAAATGAAAAAAACCATAAAGCGTGGACTGTAGGATTGGAACTGTAAACAATCATGGATCTGAAAATGATAAAAACCGTAATCTGAAAATGATAAAAACCGTAAAGCGTGGACGACAGGATTCGAACCTGCGTGGGCAAAGCTCACATGATTTCTAGTCATGCCCGATAACCACTCCGGCACGTCCACCTTATGAGGATATGGTGCATTTGCATTGCTGCTATTTCCGCCCAATAATTCTATATCTAAATTTATGTGAAAAGGTGAAGAACGAAAACATGTTACCACAAGTCAATTCCGTGTTATTTTGAGACTATTGTTTATAAAATGGATGATCGGTTCTATCTGTTGACAGGGAGTTTCATCACGGCTTGTGGAAGTTGTGTAGCCAATCACCAGTAATTCTCCACCCTTCATTTCATTTGAGATTTAGATGGACTGTGGACATTGGGTGGATTTCATTTGAAATTTAGATGGATTGTGGACATTTAGAGTTGTTGGTATTCATTTAAATTCTAATATTTTGATTTTGATTTCATTTGAGTTTTAGATGGACTGTGGACATTTAAAGTTGTTGATATTCATTTAAATTCTATTGGAGAATGGAATTCAGAGTGAAACAATTAAAATTATTATGGAAAGTCACCATTAAACTATTGATTCGACTACCTACAACAATTTAATTACAAAGAAGACATCGGAAACCATATTTTCCTTTGAAATCCAAATAGAAAGAAAACTAGGTTAATTGGGGATTTTATTAAGCACGAAATTGATTACAAAAGGTTGTGTTATACAAAGATTTAGAGTATTGTTTCTCATTGGCAAGGAATTTGCAGATGGTTGTGTCTCAACAATAATATTTAGTCATCCTGGGATAGACTCTGTCAGCGTCAGAAGTCACTCTTGGATTGCTTGCAGGAGCAGAGCCCGATGCCCATCAGTTTTATGTCACGATTTATTTAATAGGGTGATCGGATGGGTAAAGAGTCAAGAAGATACAACTTTAACTCAGGAAACCGGGCCTGGTATGTAGAAAACAAGGGAGGTCTTGATCCAACTTCCGTCAGTGAATGGATTAAAGGGTGGTAGATGGAAGACTTGTGAGAAGGGCGAGCAAAACTGCCTCAGGCGACAGGCCTTCGGAAGCTTGAGGGTGAAAAACTTAGAAGCCAAGATCCTCTTGGTCCAGAGCTTCAAGGAGCTAAGGGGTGACTCGACCGGAGGTTGCGATGATCCTTTTGGTGACTGGACTCGACAGCCTTGGCCCCTTTTGCACAACTCTTCCTATTTTCCCATGTGACGACGGGCTGTGACCCTGCGTTTATTCTCAAAGGCGCTTTTGGCATTCGCGAATAGGAATAGGTTGATACTTGCTTCTTAAAATCTCGATGAGCGAAACGTCGAGATGGCTTGAGTTGGCGCCACGCATCCCCTTAGATATGGCGGTCCTGAACTCACTCGGTGATGCTGTGGGCCCGGGTCCTGGACACTCCCGGCACCTTGCGCATCGAGAATATGAAGGAGCTGCTCCTTGTGCGTCGGAGTCACGATGAGCGAAAAGGCGAGGGCCTAGTCACGCACCACGTGTTCCCTTTAGATGGACGGCTGGGATGGTTCTGTGACAGTGCGGACCCGACTTTGGGCACTTTTGGGGTTCGAGGCTTCGAGATGTAGGACAACATGGAACCTTCACCCTTCGAACTCCCGAACTCCGAAACAACGACGCAACTAGATCTCGCGCCACGCACATGATATGGGTGCTATTCATTGCTCTAACCTCAGCACAACTTCGCTAACCGCAATTTCCCACCAACCGCTGATATGTTCCTTTAGATGAATCCTGACCGTTGAAATCAGACTGCTCGCTTGCTCGATTTAAGCCCGAAATGGACTTCCTTTGTGAGTTGTGCTTGGCGCTTATCGCGCCACTTGTAGACCTGAACGCTCTCATGCTTTGGACGAGAAATGTTACTAACATTAGGATCCATGGGGGATAGAGTCGTCCCTGTGATGCTCTAAGGACTCATTTTGCAGTTCTAGTGCCTTGCTGTTGGGCTATGGGGTCATTTATTTAAAACCTAAAGATGGAAAGAAAAACAATATTTACAACCGCGAAAGAGCCATGTGCGGCTCAAGAGAAAAATATTTTTAGGAAATTCCCGTTCATAGGGCCATTGAAAATTTCTTGATCCTTCAAATCCAGTACCCTGTAGGTGTTATTCGAGAATACTTCGAATACTTTGAAAGGCCTGATCCACAGGGCTTTGAATTTTCCGTGCTTGCCTTTATCCTGTTTAGGAGAATCCCATTTCAGTACCAGGTCTCCTATCTGAAACTCTTCCTTCTTGGCCTTCTTATCAAAACCCTGCTTGATCCTTTGCTGATGGTCCTGAATTCTACCCATTACCTGCTCCCTGACCTGTTGGACTTCCACTAGCTGATGAATTCTTCTAATCATGTCATTAGGCTCCTCTTGATGATCCTGGAGGAATGTTTCTACAGGGATGGCTAAATGAGAAGGAAAAATAGCCTCTGCTCCATAGACTAATTGGAAAGGAGAGACGCCTATAGATCTCTTCGTGGTGACTTGATCGGCCCATAGAGAAAATTTCAATTTTGAATTCCAAGCCTTCTTGTTGTCTTCCAACAACCTTTTGATGATCCTTATAAGGCTTTTGTTGGAGGACTCTGCCAAACTGTTGCCCTGGGGATAATATGGGGTGGAGTGAATCAGTTTGATCTTGAATTGCTCACAGAACTTGGCTAACGGCTCAGCCCTGAAAGAGGCTACGTTATCAGTGACAATCTTACTTGGGCAGTCGAATCTCGTGATGAGGTCCTCCAAGAATCCAATGATTACCTTGTGGGAAGCACTCCTGGTGGGGATAGCTTCAATCCACTTGGTAAAGAAATTTGTAGCAGTCAGGATCCATCTGTGTTTCCCACTGGAAGCGGGGTGAATTTCTCCAACGAAATCTAGGCCCCATTGTTGGAAAGGTCCTGAAACAACCACAAGATTTAACGGCGAAGACTTAAGCTGTTGTTTTCCTGCAAATCTTTGACATTTAGTGCAAGCTTTGACCCCTCTATGGACATCAATGAACAAAGTGGGCCAGTAGTACCCATCTCTGAGAATTTTGTGGGCTGTGGCCTTCCAGAAATGGTGCCCTCCACATAGGCCGCTATGAAATTCAAACATGATCATGTTGGCCTCTTGTGGATCCATGCACTTTAATAGTACCCCCAGGGGGTCTTTCCAGTATAAAATTTGATCGATAAGGTAGTATCTCACTGCCTTGAGATTCAGAGCTCTTGCTTTGTTTCTTTGCAGGCCGTCTGGAGGCCGCAACTCTTACAGAAAGTATATGACATCCTTATACCAAGAACATCGAGCCAGTGGGGGTTCCCTTTGAGGATCTATTTCAGGCGGCCAACCGTGCTGAATTCCTGAGCATTCGTTGATGAAAATTACCACCAAATATTGGCAATTGGATTCAGCCAACAACTTGGCTAAACCTTGACCTTTGATCAATTTGGTAGGCTTTATTTCCAGGTCAAATTCCAGAATCTTGTCTATCCACTTACTCCTTCTCCCATGTATGTCAGGCTGAATAAGGATGTCTTTAACAACAACTGAGGGGACATAAGCGATGATTTTTGACTGCAGGACATAGATCCTAAAGGCCTTGAGAGCCTTTACCAGAGCATAGGCCTGCTTCTCCATGGTGTCATACCTGACTTCGACATCCCTCAATGCTCGACTGAAATAGGCAATAGGCTTCTCTAGCCCAACCTCGTTTGTCTGTAATAAAACAGAAGCCACCGTGTCAGGTGAGGCAAAGGAGAAAATAACGAAATTCTTTGAGTAGTCGGGACTAATAAGCACAAGGGATTCAGTTAGGGCCTTCTTTATTTGCTCAAAGGAATGTCACAATTCAGAAGTCCACCTCAGTTCATTTCCTTTCCTTAACATAGCTGTTATAAGTTTTACCTCCTCAGCAAATTTAGGCACAAACCTCCTCAGAAAATTAATCTTACCAAGGAAAGATTGGACCTCCTTCTTGGACCTCGGGGTTGATAAGTCTTGTATTGCCTCAACTCTGCTAGGGTCAATCCTGACTCCTTCCGCTGATACTATGTGGCCTAGTAACTTTCCCTCCTGCATGGCGAACATAGATTTCTTTGGGTTTAATGAAATTCCAAATCTCTTGCATTTCAGGAAAACCTTCCTGAGATGACAACAGTGTTCTTTGTCAGATTTTGAAAACACTATGATGTCATCCAGATAGACGACTACAAATTTATCCTTTTCCCCAACGAAACCTATGTCCATGGCACGCTGGAATGTTTCCCCTGCATTCATTAATCCAAACGGCATCTTGGCATACATGAATGTGCCCCATGGAGTGGTAAATGTTGTCTTTTCCCTGTCCTCAGGCAAAAAAGAGACTTGATTGTAGCCAGAGAAACCATCGATCCTGGACATCCTAGATGCTCCCGTTACCTTCTGCAGTATATGTTCCATCTTTGGTAAGGGGTAGTTATCCTTTCGTGGCCTCCTATTCAGGTTTCTGAAGTCTACAGAGAGTCTGATTTATCCATTCTTTTTCCTTACTGGTACCAAGTTGGACACGCCTTTTGAGTATCTCAGTGGTACGATGATCTGGGCCTGCAACAGCTTCTTCACTTCCCTCTCCATGACAGGCAACAACATAGGATTGATCTGTCTCAGCTTCTGCCTAAATGGCTTTGCCTCCCCTTTCAACATGATTTTATGCTCGATGACAGAAGTGTCATATGTTTTGAGGTCTTCGTAGGCCTAGGAAAAAACATCAGCAAATTCCCTCAAAATTCCAATGTATTCAGACCTCTGCTCCTTTGTCAGACTTCTTGACAATTTGACAAACTTGGGCTCACTCTCGGTGCCAATGTTGCACTGAATAGTACCAGTGTCATCCTCCGAGATTTCCCCCTTTAATGACACATCATTTCTATCAAAAATCCTTTCCAAAGGAACCAGTTCCCTTGGAATATGGTTGTTGGGGAGCTGCACAATGTCATGCTTTGCTATTTTACTCAGCAACTTACCCCCATCAAGCCCTTTTTCAGAGATAGAATCTTGGTCGATATGCATCTCTGAAAATTCTTCGACAGTCTCCAAGAATTTCTTGATCTCGAGATCATCCTCGAATACCTTCCAATGTTTGACATTGTCAGGTATGGCCTATATTTTACTTCTACATCATATCTGAATTTAGGCGGCAAGGGCACTTTGAAATTGCTCGCTGATGTGGCCAAGGAATCTACCATTGTATTCTCCTCTCTTGGGATGAAAGAAATGTTAAATGCTGAGAAGAATCTGTCAATTAAGTCCCATACCTCATTTTTGTAACTCCTGAGTCGAGGATGCTTAGCCTAATAAGTGCTTCTGATCTGTTGGACCACCAACTCTGCATCACCGAACACTGCTACTTCCTGAATTCTCATTTCCCTTGCGTCTCTTAACCCCAGGACAAGAGCTTCATACTCTGCCACATTGTTGGTAGCTTCAAATTCTAGTTTGTATGACAGAGATATGGTTTCCTGAGTAAGTGACACAAAAAACACCCTAGCTCCAGCGCCTTCCCTGGAACAGGCTCCATCAAAGAACATTTTCCAGACGGGGGTGATAGAGGGAGGAAATTCATGGGAAGTGGCGGGCAACTTTCTGAGTCTTAGAAGGGGCTCGGGAGCATTAGTGAGTTGTAGTACACTAGAACCTAAATCAGTGTCCAAGGAAAAAATGTGATGGTTGGTAGGGTTGGCCTCATCACTGATTATATAGGCCAGTTGGGCTTCTCTGTATAGCCTCCTATGTTCTCCTCCAAACACTGGGATAGTAGCATATGTGAGGTCCATCTACAAAGTTCCCCCCAGTCTTTTTATCCAAGACCTTGATAACAACATGCCAAACTTGGGGGGGACATCAACCACTACAATATCCATGACCACACTTTTCATGGGCAACTGAAACAAGGTCACGACCAGGTCTTTGATGACTCCTAGACATTGAACTTTTCTGGAATCAAAGGAATAAAGGTCATGATAGGCTCGGGTGACTTCTAGTCCTAATTTTTCCATGACAGTTTTGGGCATGAGGTTGTGAGAAGCCCCTGAATCCATCAAGCAGTTGTGCATTACCTTGTCATGTATGTTTAGGGAAGTGTAGAAGGGAGGGGATGAGTCATTCCTGTCTTCTACCATAGGAGCTAGGACAACTGCAGGCTTTTCATCTTGCAAATTGATGGAGTCTGTGGGAAGGTGTGAGACCTCAGACTGTAAAAGCTTAGAGAAGTGTTTCTTGAACCCTTCATGTTTAATCAACTCGGTCAGGGGTACAGGGATTCTAATCTTTTGAATTTCATGCTCGAAATTAAAATAAGATGTAAGCTTTGGGATTTCTCTTATTTCAGGAACATGACTCTGGACTATGGGAGAGAGGGGTTGGTGCTTCTTACCTTTGTGACTATCCGCTACTTCATTAGCAGGTTTCTCTGCTCTAGGGAACTGCTCATGAACATCAGGTGCTACTATCCGTTTCTTAGACCTCAGATCATACCTGCCTTGGTTGCCACTAGCCTTGTCCCCCTTGCTCAGTTCATTCTGTTGACTGTCCATGAGAGACTCTTCATATGCTGATTGAGTGAGATGAGGAAAAGGAGGAGTGTCTCCGAAGCAATGAATTTAAGAACCAATCTCATCTTCTTCCCCTTCTTCCCCCTCGGCCACCAAATTGTTTTGAAAAGGGGCCTGAATTTTCTGGTCTTCTCTGTCTCTTCCCCTCTCTCTATGCACAGTCGGGGAATTAATATTGTTGGGCCTCCTGAAACCTCCTTTGTTTTTGGAGTTTTGGGGGCACTTGTATGCTTGCCTCCCCTCCACCTTCATTCTCTCCATCTTTGCAGACAGAGACTTCACCATCCTGTTCAGCTCATCCACTTGAGGGCGGGGTACCGATGGGCCAGAAGTGGAGGCTTTCGACTTTCCCTTTCTTCTGTCTGCGTCGGCCTTGTTCCTCAGTCTGTCAGCTGGTAATACATTGGATTCCACTTCTATGGCCGCATCTTTCATTTGAGCTAAGGAGGTGGCTCTTCTTTCTCTCAATAGAAGACAAAAATCAGGGCCAAATGCACTAGCATAAGAAATCTTAGTCGAGGCTTTTGAAGGTTTTATTTCAGCAGGGATTTTGTTATACATTTTATTGAATCTTTTGGAGAAGTCTGAGACAGACTCTCCTTCCATCTTCTTCAAAGACCTGAACTTTGTCATGTAATACATGAAATCCTTCCTATCTCCCCATTGTCTCAGGAAATCACTATCCAGGGCTTCAATCCCAACAATAGATCCGGGGGCCAATCCTCTAAACCACTTCCTCACCTCACCATCTAGGCTCTAGACAAAGACTCTCATGCATACATCTTCATTTTCAATGTTCTGGTTGTCTGCATAACTGTAGAAAGAAGCCAGGTGCTCTTCCACAGTTATGTCCCCTTCCCCAGTGAACTTGGGCATATACTTCAAGTAATCTCCAGCGGGGAGAGGATTCATAGGATGGGGTAGGATTAAGGGAGCATATCTGGCAGTGACTATGGCATCCATTCTATTTAGAGGGGGATTAGTGTCAGCCATAGGAATATTGGGTGGGGGAGAACTTGGAGGAGAAGGAGTTCGCGAAGGGGCCACTGGGAAAGAGTCTCGAAGTGGAATGGGAAACAAAAGGGGATTTAATGAGAAGGCCAACGGGTTCAAATCAACAGATGATCCTTTTTGTGCAGAAGTGGTAACAGTAACCAGAGGAGGAGTGGGGAAATCTTCAGCGGTCTTGGGTCTATGCCAAAGTACGGATTCAGGGGAGAGAGGAGTGACAAGGATTTCTCCCTCCAATCCCATACCAGGAGGGGAAAACTCAACAGGAACACTCCCAAAATTCAGGAAACGGGAAACCTCAGAAAGAGGTCTATTAAGAAACTGAGGAGGAGAAAATGGAGTTCCTACAGAAGGAGATGGCAGATTACCTAGTTCGGCAGTGGAAGCTTCTTCTTCATGGGCATTTCCTTTTCTGAGAACCACCTCTGGATCAATTTCATGTGTCGCTAGAGGCAGTTGTGGATGAGACTGCATGTATCTACCTCTGAAAGCCACAATTGACACGTTAGGTTTGCCACAGTGGAGTCGTCACAATGGAGTCTCCAGGTGCACAGTAGCAATCTTCAAAGGCTCTGATACCTGATGCACCTTCAAAATCAGAGGCTCAATGTCGTTCAATCCCGGGGAAAATTTTCAACTTCGTCCCCGGCAACGACGCCAGAAATGTTAGCGTCAGAAGTCACTCTTGGATTTCTTGCAAGAGCAGAGCCCGACGCCCATCAGTTTTATTTCACGATTTATTTAATAGGGTGATCGGATGGGTAAAGACTCAAGAAGATACAACTTTAACTCAAGAAACCGGGCCTGGTATGTAGAAAGCAAGGGAGGTCTTGATCCAACTTTCGTTAGTGAATGGATTAAAGGGTGGTAGATGGAAGACTTGTGAGAAGGGCGAGCAAGACTACCTCAGGCGACAGGCCTTCGAAATCTTGAGGGTGAAAAACTCAAAAGCTAAGATCCTCTTGGTCCAGAGCTTCAAGGAGCTGAGGGGTGACTCGACTGAATCTTTCAATTCCAAGTCGTTCAACACTAAGAAAATCACAGGAACCGATTAGAAACAATGCAACTTTTACAGTGATCCAACCTACATCATCTTATAATAGCTACAACTTGACTGGATCCTCCAATTCCGAGTTGTTCTAACACAGCAAACAAAGAGATGGAAAAGAAGCTGACATCCATAAAGTAAGAAGTCTCAAATACCTTGTACATTAACCAGAGAAACCAACGCTTCATCAAAGATTTACAATTGGGAGCCTTGCTCAACCATCCATCCTTTACAAAATACAAAGATTGAGTTTATGTACTCAGAGAAAATCGCCTAACAGAGGCGTGCCCAGTCACCCAAGGCTTGGTGTCCCTTCAATGAAACTCGTACTGATATCCTTCTTCAAGCGCCACTTTAACTGCGCATGGCTGCTGCAAGGAGAGTAGCTGAGCCATTAAGTGTTGAGCTAGCATGTGCAGAATTCTCTATCTAGTCGAGGACTTCGGCATGAATTCTTTGGAAAAATCGGTACACAGGACCCCTTCGGGCAGACAACTCGCCAGATCCTCCATACCACACACTTAATGAATGAGGAGAGGTTTCAACCACCCCTTCTCGCCTTAATTTACTCCAAGCGAAAACCAATACTGAGGTCGGATCAGATGGCACCTGGAGGTCGCGATGATCCTTTCGGTGACTCAACTCGACAGCCTTGGCCCCTTTTGCACAACTCTTCCTATTTTCCCATGTGACGACGGGCTGTGACCCTACGTTTATTCTCAAAGGCGCTTTCGACGTTCGCGAATAGGAAGAGGTTGATCCTTGCTTCTTAAAATCGTGATGAGCGAAAAGCTGAGATGGCTTGAGTTGGCACCATGCATCCCCTTAGATCTGGCGGTCCTGAACTCACTTGGTGATGTTGTGGGCCCGGGTCCTGGACACTCCCGGCACCTCGCGCATCGGGAATATGAAGGAGCTGCTCCTTCTGCGTCGGAGTCACGAAGAGCGAAAAGGCGAGGGCCTAGTCGCGCACCACGTGGTCCCTTTAAATGGACAGCTAGGGCAGTTTCATGACAGTGTAGGCCCGACTTTGGGCGCCTTCGGCGCTTTCGGGGTTCGGGGCTTCGAGATGTAGGACAACATGGAACCTTCACCCTTCAAACTCCCGAACGCCGAAACACTGACGCGACTAGATCTCGCGCCATGCGTCCTCTGGATGGATGAATGCTATCTTTCCCTGCACATGATATGGGCGTTATTCATTGCGCTAACCTCGACGCAACTTCTCTAACCGTGATTTCCCGCCAAACGCTGATCTGTTCCTTTGGATGAATCTTGACCATTGAAATCAGATTGCTCGCTTGCTTGATTTAAGCCTGAAATGGACTTCTTCTGTGAGCTGCGCTTGGCGCTTATCGCGCCACTTGCAGACCTAAACGCTCTCATGCTTCGGACGAGAAATGTTACTAACAGACTCGATGTCTTCTTTCCATCCATGCCTTTCCTTTCCATGCCATATCGTGCCATGCTATGCTGTAATGCCCATATAATTCTAAACA